>OZ023316.1:34085596-34320596 GCA_964007375.1 Ophion obscuratus | reverse complement strand
CTACGTGATCGTCGCCACGTTCATACGCTGGGTGACCCTTCATGCCGTGATTGCCCGTCGAACTCACTCGCCTTTACAGCCAACTCCATGTGTTATCATGACGTCGAAGTTCGAATCGTTGAAAACCAACGATTTTTCTCCATTATCTTTATTTCTATACTTTTATTATGATCCATAGGCTTTTTTTTACCAATTGAGGACGTGGAACTCTTGTAACGACACCTACGTAAGAACGTTCCAGTGGTTTTCGTGGTCAAAATCGACCGAAGAAAAATTGGAGCAATAAAAAAAATGAATTTCCGTTGCATGGGAACGAACGCAAACTTCAACGCATCTGCATATCACTACATAGAGAGGGTGAGGCACGTAAAGTGTTACGAAGCAATAGCACTCTAACAATTGATCATATCCAAAAATGTTTCAGACAAAAGTTTCAGTGTTTGAGACGGCCGTCATACTGGACCACGCTATGTTTTTTATTGGTGGAGACGCTGAAGCTACGTCAAGGTCAGCTCCACTTTTCTAAATGGAATGGTACACTTTTTTCAACCATTTTTGTGGAGCACCTCAAGCCGCGTAAAAAACATCAGGGGGTCAAAGTCGTTCGAGGTCATTAAAGGTCAGTACCAAATATTTGGTAGTGATCCGAAATATTTATATTTGTATTTCATTTTAATAGGTGACCTTGGATCATCTTGAACGACTTTGACTACCGAATGTTTTTTATGTGGCTTGAGGTGCTCCACGAAATGGTTGAAAAAAATGTAACATTCCATTTAAAAAAGTGGAGTTGACCTTGACGTAGCTTCAGCGCCTCCACCGATAAAAAAAAATAGGGTGGTCCAGTATGACGGCCTTCTCGAACACTGAAACTTTTGTCTGTAACATTTTTGGATATGATCAATAGTTTGAGTGCTATTGCTCTGTAACACTTTATGTGCCTCATCCTGTATAATGGAATTGCAGGGTCCCCATGCTTCTTCGTTTAGAACACGAATACGACTGCATTTCGATTTCGATGGATCTTTCACCAAACCGCAGCTTGACTTATGGAAGAGGATTTACACTAATTGGCATTACGCTATGGAGTTGATTACAGTTACAATAAACAAACATAACAAAGACCACGTTAAAAAACAAACGAGCGGAATTTATTGAACAAATCAACGAGTGAACAAGCAAATTAAAACTGATATCGTGCCGAGCGAAATTTTACTTTGAAATTCCTGACAATTATTAGCAATTTAAAGGAACAAATACTGGATATCTACTGGATCAGTGAATCCGGAGAACGGGTGTAATAAAGACAAACGGATCAGTCCTGAATCAGGCAATCTTGCGAGGGCCTTGTTAGAGCGTCGAAGTCCATGCCTGATCGGCGCCGTATGCCTGCCGGATCAGCAGATCCCAGATACCGATGTGAGAAGGCAGTATTAATGAAGCCCTCATCAGGCGACCCGTAACGCGTCCCTCACATGGCTCTGTTAAGGGGTTCCCCCACTTGCGATTTTGAAAAAAAGCGATTTTTTTTATTGCATTTTTTTGAAGTATAAGTATCTGAGAATATGTCCTGAAAATTTCAAGTGAATCCGAATAAAATTGACTGCGATATGAGCGTTGAAAGAGAAGAATCCGTTGTGTAAACGACCGGCTGGTTGAAACTTTAAACGCGTTTTTCTCAAAATGGCATTTCTGAAGTCGGTGACCAAGATTACTCGAACACTAATGAACCGATCTTCTTGAAATTTTGCAGGCTTATTTAATACATAAAAATGTAGTCTTTAAGCGTTCGATTTTTTTTTCGAAAAAAAATGGCCGTTTTATAGCCAAAAAACGGCCGTTTTTTTTCGTTAAAATCGAACCATTAACGTTGACTGTCCGCCATTTTGTGAAAAATGAATATTTTTTAAAATCCTTCGATTAAAAACTAGTTTCTACTTATATTTGACTAAATCCATCCGCTTTTTTTTCAGATGATCCACTTCGCCGCAATGTTGGTCACCGCAAACCGTGTTTATAAAAACATTATTTCATTGACGGCCATTTGCCACTAAACAATGTAATATTTTTCAATAAAAAAATTACTGAAAGTTCTTCAAGATGTGTTCTTTAAGATGGTATATTGATCGATTAAAAAAGTTTTGTAGTTTTCTTTAAAAAAATTCATGAAAAAGGCCTTTTTTGCGCTACAAGTGGGGGTAACGCCTTAAGATTACCTGTCCAAGGCCTGATCCATTTTCCTTCTCCCATCCGTGCTCCGAGTTTGACTTATTAGCCAACTGTATTCAGTAAACATTTGGCAGCAGATCCGCCAATCACTTCGAAGTGTATGTCTGATATGCGCCGGATGTCTACCGGATAACCTTATTCGGGGCCATCAAAGTAAACAACTTGTGAGTTGCTGCGTGCATAATTTCGGCAAAATTCTTATAAAAATAATATGGCGTCCATGCGGACGCCGTCATCATCAAATCAAGATACAAAGAACGAATGAAAATAAATTTGAAGTTTGCATCGTGGGAATGCACCGCTTTTTTTCTTCACTTTTCATTCGTTTATTTTTATCATCATCAAAAGGTAAGCAATCAAATCAATCAAATTAAATTTAAGTGGCACAACTCGATTTTTTTCCCAAAATCATCATCCGAAGCCTTTTTCTGCAAATTTCGGTCGTAACACTCTGATAAGAATATGTAAAAACGTGTGAATTATTTTCACAGCCTAAATAGGCAACAAAAAAAATCCGGAAAAAAATATTATCGTTGCATTGCAACGATGCAAACTTCAACGTCATGAATAAAATTATTGGCATTCTTTAGAATAGAATTAGAATGATGAAAATATGCAAAGAAAAAAAGAAAGTTTACACAAGTGTTGGAATAGTTAAGTAGGTGGCGCGCTCAGCTTTAGAATTAGAAGGTTCAATCCCGAGGGTAGGTAAAAAACTTTAACGAGGCAGGATACGTTTTATTGCAATTATCATATAGGCATGATCATAAATAAGGCATATAGAAAGAAAAAATACTACCAGAATTTTTTATTCGTAATTTTTGGATTTTTTAATTTTTCATTTCAGGCATCGATACGGCAACTGGATCAGGGCCTGAAAAGGTATACTGATCAGTTTACGTTACCGGCATCCGCGTCATGGAGGTTATGTTGACTTTCTACATGCCCTTAATAAAAATAATTAAATAAAGAAAATTAAGGAGAATTTCAGTTGGATCCAAGCGATGCAAACATCAATGCCATAAAACTGTAAAGCGTGCATTGACTGTAATTTTGGAGGTTTTAGTCAATTTCGTTAGAGATCGTTTATATCAACTATATCAATTGCAAGCCGAGGGCGTGAGAGAGTCGGGGAGAGGGAAAGCGTTTTTGGTGGGTAAAAATCCCACATACCGATGCGCAGCGGACCCTTATGATGAAAATATGCAAAGAGCTGACCAAAGACGGTGCACGTCACAGGCCATCACTGTGAACAGTAAAAAAGATCGATGTTTTTTTTTCATTTTCTCAATGTATACATATTCAAGAATAAGTGAAAAAATGTTCCAGTTAAAATATCGAACAATAACTAAGCAGGTAGCGCAACGATTTACGTATACGAAAAACATGCAATCGCGTTTTTCTCGAAACGACTTTTCTCAACCTGGCCGGAATTATAACCCTAGCTATGATTGTCCGATTTTCAATATAAAAATAATAATACCTCCATTATTGCCGTAGCTGTCGTTAAACGCAACCGTTTTCTTTTTTACTTTAATATTTTTAAGCCCCCGAACATCGCCAAAATTACACTTTTTCTCAACGCCCGTTATTTTGTGATTTTTTTTCAAAGGATGGCTACGTACAACAAAAAGTACATTTATAGAAATTACAAAACTTTTTATATTAAACCAACTAATGTCAAGTTTTCGATCCGGCCGCTGGATCACATTTTTTATAGAAATATTCTATTATACCTTTAATAACGAGGTTAATTATTAATTTTTTTAAATAAAATGTACTCGAAATGAGTTCTACGTATACTTAATAACGTACCTTCTTTACGAAATACAAAAAATACAATCTAGTACAGCAAAAATCGGAAAAACGGACTATTTCGACCAATCCCGCTATAAAGATACCTATATAGAATTGAAGGTCGTTTTGCCAACGAGAGGATTTCAGCGCAGGCATAGTCGCGTGGAAATTTTGATGGGGCCCGATTTAGGGCGCGTTCGGGTTTCCTGACTGCCCTGGTAGAAAATGTAACTGTGTCGCATGCTATGCCTTACTTGGTTGCCTGACGAAGCCCTGAACAGGTTGCCTGAGCAGGCCCTCATCGGGTTGCCGAATCGGGCGCTTATCGGGTTTCCTAATCAGGCCGCTATCGGGTTGCCTGTCGGGGCATTTATAATATTGCCTGATTAGGTTATCATAATACTCCCCGGCTGGAAATTTAGTTATGGCTCTAATCACGCTCGGATTAGGTTGCCTGACTGCCGTTATATGGCGCTAGTATGGCAACCTAATCAGGGCGTGAACAAAAATGTAACGCTGTTCCTAATAACGGTGGGATCTTGCAGCCTGATTAGGCCGCTATCTTGGCGTCTTATGATGGCGTGTATACGGCTGCCTCATCGGATGTATTATAGAAAATATACAGAACGAATAACATGAAACTTTTTTTCTTTATTGAATATTTAACACCAAGTTACATCTGAACAGTTTGACAACAAAACATATATTTCTGAACATGGGGATGGGGATGGGGAAACATGGGGATCTTTTTCGCTGCTATTAGAACCCTCTCAGCTAACATGGAGATCTTCGCTGGGGTTGAGATTCTCTTCACTGACGTGGGGATCTTCTTCGCTGCCATTAGAACCCTCTCCGCTGGCATGGAGATCTTCTTCGCTGGTGTTCGAATCCTCTCCGCTGGCATTAGGATTTTGTTTGCTGGTAGCTTTATCAAGACTTTCCTGATCTTGAATTTTATCATTCGAGCCTCTTTCTGTAAATGTTCAAATTTTTCGTAAATAAAACAACGTATTTTATTCTCATTTTTCAATTATATTTTATATTAATATTATTCTATTTTTTAATTTTTTAACAATATTTTTTATGTTTTAATTTTTTAATTTAATTTTTATATTTTTTAAAGTTATTTTTTATATTGATGTTATTCTATATCGAAGTGTATAAAAATTCATAAAGTTTGTAAAAGTTGAAAAAAGTAAGGTTATACATACCTGCTACTTGTACCGACGATCGAGACTCGTCAATTTTTTTCTTCGAACGACATCTCCTAACACGCAGCCGTGTCAAATACCGCTTCCTCTCTTTGCGATTCATAACGTTTTCACTTTATGTGCTCCTTTTTATATATCGTGAAAGCTTTCAAGTTTTAACCCAAACACGATGTATACAATGACACACGTGCAAGCATAGTTTTTAAAAGCAACACTAGCGGCACCACTTTAACGCTAGCCTGAGCACTGCTATGCATGGGCCTCCTAATAGAGCCATATTAGGGCACTGATAAGGCAAACCATATTATGGCCATTTTCACGTTTGCCATAAGGTAGCCACACAGCTTCCTGATCACGGCCTGATCATAAATCTGGCTAGCCTGAACAAATTTCCAGCCGGGTCCCTGTCGTAGCCAGAGCACATATGGACTCTACAATCAATGCCATATCCCAGTATATATTTGTCAACATATTTTTAAATTAAACTTGGTTGCAAAAAAATGAAATTACATTATTTTAATAATTGCACTAAATTACTTAAGTAATGTAATTGCACGGTATAATTATACTATACTATTACACTTTAAGTTTATAATACTTCATAGTTATATTACTTTGAGTAATATAATTGTACGGTACCGAGCCAGTTTTATGTTGTAGTATTTTTATTCCGAATCGTGCGGTCGCCGTCCCAACCCTTGGCATTATTAATCACTTTTCCTACGGCTTGCTACAAATCTTTCGTACAGATCGAAGCTGCGCTCTTGGTGTTAGAATGTTTTGTTACTACGAGTCCTATGATATAAACATCGTGCTATAGTTGATTTTTATTTACATGCAGTAAGGCCTTCATTGAGCGTCATGCATATGATTGATCCGCCCCTGATACTTTGAACGTATGAATAACATGTTAAACACGGTTAGGTTATGCATACCTTGTTTTCACGACGATGACACTTTGATCTGTGCTCTGAGATTTACAAAGCTGCCGAAATCTTCTAACGCGTATTCGAGTTGCATAACTTTTTCTGTCGTGACAGTCCACAACACCTTTTTTGTGGAATTCAGGAATACATCGACACTCCAAAGCTACGATGCTGTCAAATCGAAGTTTCCATGTGGAAAAGAAGAGGTTATGTGCATCTATCGACCGCTGAGGCAGTTACAGGGCAAGCATGTTTATGGCCTTATCAGGGAAAGCCTTAGTAGGGCCTTACCTGGGAAAGCCTTAGTAGGGCTTCATCAGGGAAAGCCTTGATAGGGCTTCATCAGGAAAAGCCTTGGTAGGGACTTATCAGGGACGGCCTTAGTAGGACCATTTTATTATTGCCTGATATCGGGCCTAAATATTTCCAGCCCGATCCAGACAGAATCAGGATGTTCGTAACAGGGCTGCAAATAATGCATTACTTTTTGTAATGCATTCGCGTTTTCATTACTCGTTACTTTACATTTTGTAATGAAAAAAAAAATCATTAGCCATTACATTACATTCAGTAATGTAACAAATTTCCATTACTCATTACATTGCACTTCGTAATGCAAACAATTGCCATTACTCATTACATTGGATTTTGCAATGTAAAAAAATTGTATTACTCATTGAATAAAATCTTGTAATGTGAAAAATGTCCATTCCTCATTACATTACATTTTGTAATGTCAAATATTTCCATTACAAAGTCCAATGTAATGAGTAATGGATTTTCTTTTCATTACAAAATGTAATATAAAGGGCAATGGAATTTGTTTACATTACAAAGTCCAATGTAATGGATAATGGAATTTTTTTGCATTACAAAGTCCAATGTAATGAGTCATGGATTTTCTTTACATTACAAAATGTAATGTAATGGGCAATGGATTTTTTTTACATTACAAAGTCCAATGTAATGGGTAATGGAATTTCGTTTACATCACAAAGTCCAATATAATGAGTCATGGAATTTTTTCGCGCTACTAATGCAATACAATGTAAAAAATCTCTATTACTCATTACCATGTAATGAGGATTATTATTGGTTTCCCATTAGGGGCAGTGATTGTTGTACTGGGTCCATCTGACCCGATGGGAAGCGAATAATAATCCATATTACCTTGTAATGAGTAATGGAGATTTTTTGCATGACATTAGTAATGTGAACAAATTCCATTACTCACTAGCTTATATTTTGTAATGTAAAAAATTGTATTACACATTACATTAAATTTGGTAATGTAAAAAATTTCCATTACTCATTACATTACAATTTGTCAATGTAAAAAAATTCCAGTACTCATTACAATGTAATGTAATGAGCAATGAAAATGGTTTACATTACAAATTCCAATGTAACGAGCAATGGAATTTTTTTTACCATACAAAATATAATGTAATGAGTAATGGAGATTTTCTACATTGCAAAATCCAATGTAACGAGCAACGGAAATTGTTTACATTACAAAATATGATGTAATGAGCAACGGAAATTGTTTACATTACTGAATGTAATGTAATGAGTACCGAAATATTTTTTCATTACCCATTAAAAAAGTAATGAATAATGCATTACTATTTCATTACAAATTTCGCAACCCTGGTTCGTAATAGGTGTTACCCGTTTCTCACCCAGATCATGCTAACCTGCCTAAAGCAAAGAAATATCTACCCAGGTCATCGCGTATAATTAGATATACGCAATGTATAAAATTGTATAATAATTAGTGAATACCTTTTCGTCAAAGTAGCACAAATCGGCCAACAAAAATATATACAACGATAACCATGCGCGTCACCTATAGTGTAGCTCGTTTTTACCCTTTGCGGTGGAATAGTCACATCTTTACGACCTGAAGCGGCGAGTGGGTATTTGCGATACGCCTTTTCGTATATTTCATTGCTCCGAAAACACGACCTGGGTACATCCGGTTGACGGAGCGGCAGGGCTAGGATAAGATGAAGAGGAAACGACGCGAGGACGCACGGAGAATACGATAAATGAAGGAACGCATGGTATAAGCGCGGGCACCATCTGCCGCGGGTGCAACAATCTTGCACACCTGCCGTCTGGTAGTCGCGTGCTCTTCAGCCTCGAATCTTTCGGGCGACTGAAGGAAGCAGGGCAAAAGGGGGCTGGGCGCTCGTTTTCTCCTGTTAGCTCTATAACCCTGTGCCGATGCATCTCTCTCTCTCTCTCTCTCTCTCTCTCTCTCTTTCTCTCTCTTTCTCTCTCTCTCTCTCTCGCCTTTTCCTTGTTCTCGTTCCTTCGAGTCTCGCGATCTTCGAAAAAGGGGCTCGAGGAACAAGTCGCTTCGTGCTCCCACCGAACGAGGGCCTCGGCGCTCGTCCGGCTGCCCTCATCCCCCTTATTTTATCCCGTGAAGATTGTCGAGGCTCGTGGCCAAGCGCGTAGGCAAGAAAATAAATGTCACTCTACGCTGACCATCCAAGAAATACGTCGCGCATAAATCGGAATAATACAAGAGGATTCACGCACACCACAAGGCCGTGATACCCAACGTTTCAAATAATCCGATACAAAAACCCGGTACTTTTCGCCAATGCTTCAATTAGGTACACTCGAGATTACATTAATCTGCCGCTTTGGGAAATGCCGTCTCGTTAAAGGGGTTACGCCGAATTGTAAATGTCGTAAAACAACCTTTTTCAAAACTAATATATTTTGACGGTATATCATCTCGTGAATGTTCACCGAAAAATTTCAAGGTGATCGGATCAAAATGACAGATTTATGGGCTGTTATGTTGACAGCCGTCGGAACGCTCGCAGCGTCGTTCGAAAATTAAAACGCTTTTTTCACGAAAGTATACGCTTTCAAAGTCGATGGATAAAATATTTCGAAAACTCCTGCATCGATGTTTCTGAAAATTTTAGGGCTTTTTCTAGATGTAAAAATATGGTATTTGATCGAACGATTTTTTTGATGCATAGTTTCTATGTGAAAAAAGAAAAATGCCCATTTTGTTTCGCTAGAATCAAAATTCACATTAAACACGCGCCATTTTTGTTAAATTTGTAATTTCGGAAATTTCCTTCGATTAATCATAAAATGAATTAATACGCTAATGAAATCTGTTTGATTTTTTTATATCAGATAACCTGGTCAGAAGGGTTTTGCTCACCGCAAAAGACATTTTCGACAGGTGCTTCCCGGATATCTGCTGTAAACCGATTATAATTAAATATTTTCACACCAAAAAATTAGGCAGTGTTCTTCAGATGATACTTTTTCTAATACCGAATTTTTGTATAAATTCATCATTACGATTTTCTGTTAGAAAATTCTAAAAATAAGCTGTATTCTACGGTCACAGCTAGGCCCCTTAAGGCCATAACCCCTTAAGGCAGTATTGTTTTCTAGATCGCTGTTTTGGAGGTGATCTGTGGAATAAAATGATTAATAAAAAAAATACACATGTTTATTGATCCTTCAAGAATATTTACAAATTGTCAAAAAATAATTATCATGTACTTTTGTTCGTTTGTTTACAACGGTGCGCGGAAAACGCTCCCCAATTGGCGACCAGTGGTGTGGTCGTTATGTGAATCTGAAAAAACCAAACATATTCTTAATCCGTATGGGTGTTGTGATGTTCGGTACCAGATTCAGCAAAATAATACTTTTTTCCAAAATAGCGGCATGCTGAACTTTGATTATCACTTTTCCCTATTTTCTGACCATTCTACGAGTTATAAAAAAAAAATCTATTTCGACTCAATTCTGCTACCAACGTTGAAAACCTGTCTTCTGAAGGTGTATGCCAAATCTGAGCTCCATCGGCCAGTTGTTTATCGTGATAATCTGACCGATTTAAAAAGAATACTTTCGAAAACAAAAAACGCATTTAAAGTCGCTGCCTTCCAACCGCGCTCCCCGAGAGTACTCCTTATCATTTCTATCACGCGGCCAATTTTATCACTATCATTAAACGGTTTTCACAGACTTATTCAGAAAGGTCTGTAGACTAATAAAATAAAATTAAAAAAAGATTTAAAGAAATCTTCAGACATCAATTCTGCCTTAACCCGAATCTTGCGCTAATCTTTACGCTGAATGGTTGAAACATTATCAAGATGTGAGTATAGTTGGACAGTACCTGTTCTGTCCCTCATCATGCATTCGAATTTGACCATGGATAGACAACATTTCATATATGATATGACTATACCAAATGTTGACAAAAATGACGACCATAGACTAGACCAAAAATACTTTTGGTTCGATCCCACTGCCCTACATATACCCGAGTTACGAACAGGGTTAAGTGTACAGGAGACCCGACCCCATGGAAAATGGAAGAGAAGGAAACGATACAAACCGTTAACAAAACTTAACAAAGTAAAAACAAATGTATGAGAGCTCGACTCTTATCTGAAGACCAATAAGGTCTCCAATAGGAAAAATAAACATAAATAATTAGATATATTTTTCTACCTAATAAATACACACAATGACATAAGAAATGCTTACCTTAACTGGAGATATACACCTAGATGGTCGAGGTCGAGGATTTAGAAGCTGTGAACATTCCGTCGACCGTAGAAGACCTACACTATGGGCCTGGTATCGATGATTCCATGAAAGTTGACAAATTTCATGATTTATTCATTCCCAAATTTTCAAACGCGTTTTTCTCAAAACCACGTTTTACAAATCGGTACCCAAAATTTCCCGAAAACCAATGAACCAATTGCCTTGAGGGGTTTTGTGGTTATTCTATACACCATTATCTAGTACTTGTCATAGGATTTTTTTTTCCGTTACTTAGTTTTTGCTTTATAGGCAAAATAATAACTAATTTTTGGCCCAAAAATCACTATTTATGTTCAAACGTCCGCCATTTTGTCATAATTCGATATATTTAAAATCGGCTATGACAAGTACCAGATTATAGTATCTAATTTAATAATCTTTTTGGTTTTTTTCAGATGATTTTTGAAGAAACCCCAGTGGGTACCGTATACGCAGATTTTTTTTACGACGCTCCAAGGATCATACAATATCCTTGTATATTTTTGATATTTTTAAATAAATAAAATTAAACATATTCTTGAATATATATACTTTTAGATAATTGAAACCCCAATCTGAAATTTCAAATAGTTTTCCTTGAAAAGATTCACAAAAATGGCCTTTTTCCGGCTCCTAGGTGTATATCTCCCCTTTAATTAGCCCTAGTATACGAAAAACTCACCCCAGGAAAAATTATCTTGTTGTTTTACCATTTATAAGAATTACCATAAGCGTAATTTTTTTTCATAGCCAATATTACACATTTCCACCCAAAACCATAATACATAAGAAAATTGTTTACAAAACTCAGATATATTTTATCATATTCTATAGAATTTTTTTTATTAAACTTAAAAATGCGGATACAACCCAGCCAAAAGTTCAACACGTGTACAAAGATAAGATGCGCTTAGTTTTAAAAGTTTACCTGTACGTCAAAAACCAAACACTGTATGGCAATGTATATAATTAATTTAAAAAAAATTAAAACTATTGATTCTCCCATCAAATCTGCGATACGAGAGACATCATTACGACTTCAAGTCTTTACAATCTCCGCGAACGCAATTTCGAAGAATGATTCGGGGTTTGGGAAAAAAATCGCGCGGCCACCATTGTATGGGCGTCCATTTTGCCATTTAGAAACGTAGTGAGAAACGGCGTAGTTTAATGCAAAAATAGAATGGCATGTAATCAGCCGTGAGAAACCGTTAGACGTTGAAGGAGGAGCTGTAGGTGTACTTCCGGTAGGTGAAAGTCCGACTGCGAGATAGAGCTCTGGCACGTGGGTATAGTTTATAAGCTCGAGACGCAGCCGAGAGCAGGATCACATCATAGTGTGTGTGTGTGTGTGTGTGTGTGTGTGTGTGTGTATATAGCGAGGGGATGTGGCTAGACTGCGAAGAGACTGCGTCGTTTCTCCAACGAGGCTCTCCGCACTCCTCTCTGCATCCTCTCTCTCCCTCCCTCTCTATTTACCTCTTACTGCGTCGTAGTTTTACACGCGTTCTTCCCGCGTTCTTTGTTCCTCTCGAGAGGTCCCTGACGCTGTGTATATGCTAGGGGAAAGGACGCCTGCGAGCGATCGCGCGGGCGGTGAAAGTGAAAGTGTAACACTGAGAGAGATAGATCAGCGATCGAGAGAAATTACCAATAAGAACACGTAGCTGATGATACCAAAGCGATAAATTAATATATCGTTGAGGCTAAACGATACGATTGTTGATGAACAGCCTACCAAACTATCTATTTTGTCCTGTATAGAGCCAAACCTTTAACCCTCCGCGGACACGCGGGGTCAAAATGACCCCAAGCGCAAATTTACATCAAAATTACTATCATAAGTTGTTGATGGTTAAGGCGACTGGCCTGCCTTCTAACGATGCTTTGGTGTATCCTTTGTAAGTACACACTAGGTTCGAACGTGGAGCTATTTCTGCCTTAAACTATTTCCCACTATGGAGCCATTTTTTTCCTCAAACTATCATATCTCAAGAGTATCACCCTAAAATTTTATGAAAAGAAATTTAAAATTGCAAGAGTTATGATTTTTTTCAGTAAAAGGGACTTTTACGGATTGACCGCTTGCCGATTTTTTTCCACCATTTTAAAAATCGATAAAAATATCATACCGAGAGTGCCACGTTCTAGAATGTTCAAACTAATATCCTGCATTTTTATGAGTCATTCGGAACGATACGGTGAACGCGGCAATCGTTTGAAACATGGCTGGGGTCATTGCGACCCCCTGTGACCAGCACGTGTGGCCGCGACGAGTCAACGCTAATGAAAAGCAAAATTTCGACGTATCTCCTTAACTTTACGCAAAACACGTCTTCTCCGACGTTTGCATAATGCAGAGTCACGCAAAAAAGCAACGTGTTCGAAGACAAAAGGATCACGATGTTTTTTGTTTATGAGGACTCTGACTGCATGCGATGGTTGGGTCTTGTTTACCTTCCCCCATGCACTTCCTTGAACCCGCCGTGCACTACGGCAATGACCAAGCGACAGGTGCGTTGGCCGCGTTCGAAAATAGAGACCGGGTGAAAATTGCGACATCTTGCAAACGACCAGACTCATCCTCTTATGGTATCACTCTGGTCATCACCCGGAAGCGGCGAAAAAAAAGTCAGGACGCTGCGGTAAAAGGAAGCCGGGAAGAGAGTCGAAAAATGAAGTGAATAAAAAAAAACGGGTAAAGAGGAAGCCGCGCGTTTGCGTGACTGGACCAATTACGTCTTATGCCGCCTCACGTTTAGTTGTTGCACGTTATCCTCCAAACGTTTCTTCTTCTGCTACTCGGAATCCGCAATGAAGCGTGTTACCAAACGTATTATTCAAAACTGGCTACGACTTCAAGCGATACATTCTTCTTTGCGTTGCGAACTTTTTCTACTAGACACTCCCGAATAAGGTTCATTTCGAAGTTGGACAAACGCGAGACTAATAATACACTTGGTGGTTGTGGAAAAAAAAGTGGCCCCAATAGAAATAACAGGGAACAGCACACTTCGCTCGCCAGTCCAATTCCACTTGTCTCCCGTATCGTGTGTGGCATTATCATGATCTTCGATCAGAATGTGAATTCAATTGCACCCAAAGACCCTGCTGTCGTTTTTCAACAGTCGTGATTTCTTGCGGCAATGAAAAATACGTATTAGCGACGACCTCCCTAGTAAAATCGAACGACAGGTGAAGCCAATTGTGGAGTTTTGTAGCTCAGTCGATTATACGGCCTGCACCTTGATCGGTTGTGCGTT
This sequence comes from Ophion obscuratus, assembly GCA_964007375.1. Lineage (NCBI taxonomy): Eukaryota > Metazoa > Arthropoda > Insecta > Hymenoptera > Ichneumonidae > Ophion > Ophion obscuratus. Next base: position 34,306,583 of record OZ023316.1, on the reverse strand, counting down.
GCGCGATGAAATTCTCGTTGCAAACTACAAAAAGAGTATTCCGCATGAAGGGGGATAGAGAAAGAGCGAAGCGTGAAGAAAGAAGGGGCAAAAAAGGAAAAAGGAGCAAAGATGCAAGACGACGAAGTCGTTGAACGTTAGGGTCCCAAAAACACCGCTTCTTTTCGCTCGGTCCGTTTGCTCCTACAGGCTTCCCTATCTATTTCTCTCTTTCTCGCCTTTTTTCGCTACCCTACCCGAAAGACCCAAACATCTGTCGGCAGGTGGCTCGTCTCAACGCGAGAGGCTCCTCTCTGTTTCAATGCTCCACAGCCCCATGCCCCTTTGTGATTGCACGCGGCTTCTCGCTGCTGGTATGCATCTACTTGTTGTCCACAAGTCTGTGCACGCACACCTTTGTTACGTTGTACATTTCATATTTGGCTTCGTAACGACGAGAAAATCGTGGCGTTGCGTAGGCAACTTCGGTGGGGGTGGCGCTCATTCCTTGTATTGAATTTTGTCATTTCCCAAAGCAGTGACTCGCATTCGACAATGATCTTCAGCACGAAAAATGTCACGAATCATTTTTATATAATGAAAACAAATAAGACGGAAAATATTTGCAGTGAATAAATCATCGGATCAAGAGGCAGCCGATCATCTACCCCGTGCAGAAATGTGACTGGGCATTCCCTACTTTGTGTCCGGCCGTGACCAGACTTGCCTTGTCTGATTTACCTGACCGGGCCCTCCCATTGAACAAACCAGGAAGATCGCAAAGTCTTTTCACGGCTTACCCTCTATGTTTGGAAATTAAAATGTTCTGGCCGAGATACATTGCGAGCAAGTACATCTTCACGTAATGTCTACCCAGCCAGAACATTGACATGTTCTGAAAAGTAGAGTCCGTCTTTAAGAACTAAAGAAAAGCTACTTTGCTTTTCACCTCATCAAAGATATTTATAATTGATTGGGATGAAACTAATACATCTGTTGTAATTCTATTCATTATTAAAAGCATTCATTTCATCAATGATAATCATAAATGATAATCAATGATAATCATACATGATAATCAATGATAATCATAAATACCGGTTTATCATAAATACTGGGATTACGATAACTAATGATTTGAGCATAAATAATAGCCAAATTGTTTTATGAGGCAAACAAGTAAAGCAGGTCATTCGTGGTTTTTAAACGCCTTGTCGCCATATTGGGAAAGAGCAATATTCTGGCCGAGAATACCTGAATGTATTTCGCCAGCAGTCCGCCAGGTGACTACAAGCGAAGCGCTTCGCGTAAGCGAGGTACCATCGTACGAGGATAAAAGTTCGTCCTGTGAGTTGTACCACGTACAGAAGTGCTATCCCAGATAGACGGATGTACCTCATATTGGCATCATATGTACATCATCACTGCGGCACAGAAAGTCTCACAGCTTTGTATCCCTTATGAGTGTTCCCGTTAAAGTCATCTTCGCATCATATGATGATTCACAATAATACATCCAAAAGAAGCAAAGTTGTTCTCAGGCGAATATGCATGCAGTGAATTCATCAGACTAGCCAAATCGGCTCACGAATATCTAACAATAAAAGAGTGCATATGGAGCTCATATGGGTGTCACGGCGTGAAGAAATTGTAGTGCTCATACGGAGCTCATATTAGCGGCATGGAGTGACGTAACTATGCTGTGCTCATATGGAGCACATATGTGTGTTATAGCGTGGAAAATAAAAAAAATCCAAAAATGTCGATTAAAAAAATCTGGTAGGATTTTCATATTCATGTGCTTTACTTATGTTCCTGCCTATATGATAAATGGATTAAAACGTCTCCTGCCTAGTTAAAGTTTTTACCTACGTACGGTTTGAACCTACGTCTTCTAATTCGAGAGCTGAGCGCGCTACCTACCTAGCCATTCTAACACATGTGCAAACTTTCTTTGTGTCTTTGCCTATTTGTATCATTCTGGATTTGCCGTCATATTGCGCTCAAGGGATGTATCACTGAAAGCATGCATATCGTCGTCATAGGATGTATCACGAAGAAACACGCATATCGCCGTCATATTGCGCTCATGGGATGTATCACTGAGAAATATGCATATCGCCATCATATTGCGCTCATCGAATGTATCACTGAAAACGTGCATATCGCCATCATGGAATGTATTACTGAGAAACATGTATGTCGCCATCATATTGTGATCGTGGGATGTATCACTGATAAAATATACATATCGCCGTCATATTGCGCTCAACGAATGTATCACTTAGAAACATGCATATCACCGTCATAGGATGTATCACTGAGAAACACGCATATCGCCGTCATGTTGTGCCCATCGAATGTATCACTGACAAACATGCATATCGCCGTCATATTGCTTGCACGGCATGTCTACTACCAGTGCTAACCCAGTGAATTCATCAACACAAGTCAATGGATGACTTCTCTATGACGCAAAATTTGCAGATATTAATTGTGGACACTTGAGCACAGCGATATGAGTTCAACGTACTCCAAACGTACGATGCATTTGTAAATGACATATTGAGATCAAATTCTTTGTACATTCATAATACGAAATAAGTTCACGGCTTTGCATCATGACATCTAGTCAATATGCTGTAAAATTTACTTCATCAATTGAATGCACGGCGTGATGATCATGACTGTTTATCGGGGGTGCTTACAGCGTGCACTTACGCTTATGATTTTGCGATACTTGCGAAATAACCCTTTTTCGCTCGGATAGTGATCCGCATACGTTTTTGTTTCTCTTTGCCTATCAGGAAATGCGAGCAAGCGTATGTATACACTCATATACTACCTTAGCAAGTAGTATATGAGTGAAACGAAAAATATGCTATCGAAATACTTATTTTTACCTCCTCCAGTATTCCAAAAACGCTGAAACGTCATTTTTAATTTCCTCATGTGTTCCTGGTTATTTCCCGATCTATTCCCTACAACTTTCCTGATCATTTACCACTTGTTCTCCGTTCCGTTGCTGATCAGTTCCCCAGAACGGGTACGGTGGATCGGGACCTAGCCTTAGACCCGTTACTTTGCGAATCCTCTAGGGTAGAATACCTGACCAGAGCCTGATATTATCCAGGGAAGGCAGATCAGGTGCAGTACTTTTTCCCGACTGAAATTTCTACAGGTGTACGAGACTGAAAATTCGATCGAACATTTCGTAGACGTTAATCCTTCTGCGACGCTTTTTTCCCCTTTGAAACGTAAAGTATAAATATTTTCAAATATCGACTATCGTCTTTTAGTATATGCAGAAGAAACCTGTTGGCTATAATGGATTGCGAAAAGACTTCACATGCGCGTATCTCGTTGCGGTCAATGGCAGTTTCATGCACTTTTGACAATACCTCCCAACTTGTCTCGTGCGTGAGCATCGATGCTCCGGGAGAGCGTCACGAAAGACCAGCCACGAAACATCTTCTTGAAAAAAATCATCGATTCCGAGCGTTTGCAGGTGGGGTGAATTTTTCTTACGTCGTCATACCGTGCATATGGCATCACAACGAGACAAGAGGGAGCGAGAGAGCCAAGCGAAAAAAATCTTACTACGCATTTACTACGTACTCGCCACGTAGTAAGTGGTAGTCGCAGCCGGCAAGGCCAAAAAAAAGAGACAGGCGCGGAAGGTTATTTCTATATGTTTTATTTCCTTTTCACTCGAGTCTCGTTCCAAGCCCCTCATGCACCGGTGCTTCTGGCGCCGATTCATCGTAGTGGTACGCACACTCGTAGCAAGCTGCATCGACACGAGCAAGAACGGCATTCGGTTCGCGGCGTGCAGCAGGTGGGCCCGCAGCGAGGCAAACCTTCGTGCATCGTATTGGCGTTCGTTGCACTCGTTCGGAGACGTGTTATAAACCCCTTCGCTCATATCGTTGAGCCCCCTCTATGGCCACCGCGTGTCCCAAGATGCAACCTGCTGCGGTGGACTCCTCAGGCTGCAGTTTGTAACCATCAAGCCTCACGAACATGATATTACGACTCGAAGAGATGCCCGTTAAAACCGATAGAGCCAAGCTGAAGCAGTGATTGATATAGACAAGTCAGGACGATTCCAATTTTCAATATCCCCGACGTGAAGATATGCTGTGCCTTGAAAGTGCCGCGCTATCTTCCAAATCTTTTCAGACAGCCTGGGCTTATTGATCACACGAAGCCCCGAAAAGACGCAGGGAACTTGGATTACCTCGTTGCCTTTGGACATTGTAACAATGGCATCACCCCAAGATCTGCCACCTGCTGTTGCCATCCTTAGTTCGAATATCGTTATTTTTCTTATTTTGCGCCTTGGTGGGGCTTAATTGGCCGACAGCTTCGGTCTTGATGCGCATAATGCGTGCCGAGCATCGAACGTACTTCGGCAGAAGGCGAGGGCAAAGGGGGCGCGTTAGAGCGGAATCAAAGGACGAAGGGACCTGATCAGTCTTCCGTGTGCGCCATGTTTCTTGTTAAGTCTTCTCTTTAAGGGCGTGCCAGTATGTAATTCGAGTTTATTCGGCATTGCATCGTGATTATCGTAGTTTCAGATATCACATACCAATCGAAAGAAGGAAAATGGTAAATATTGAGGACTGATATGATTTTCAGCCAAATGGACCCCGTGGTGTTCTCCCATCTGTTCCATGCTTTTTCGTCTTCTATTCTTCTTGTGTACTTTTCAATTTGTGTATGTTCGGTGATCTATCTCGGGTTCTACGAGTGTGCGCGACAGTTTGCTACTGCAAGTATGAACAACTGTTCGGTTGCATGTGATTTTTCAAATTCGTTCCCACCCCGAGGCCTACTGACCAACTGTCATCGTATTTTCCCGAGAATATACTGTAATATGACGTTTGCGAAAAATGACAGACTTCTTTTTTTTCCCTCCCTGTCGACGACTGCGTGCACGTTCGATCCCGTCGAATGACTGATCGAAACGGTCGCGCAAGAATTCAGCAGAGGGAGTTTGTAGGCCTAATGGGGCCGATAATAATACCGAGGCGAGCCCCCCCAGAAACGACTCCACTGTGCACCTTTCCGATCCTAGTCGCGTATTCTATCGATATTGTTATATAGGGTATTATGTTTTTTTTTTTGTCTCCCTCCTTCTCTCTCTCCGTCTTGCGCTCGGTGGATGAATCGCGGTCTTTGTCGTGACACAGATAAATCTCCGTCGTAAACTGTTATAGCAGCTGGCCTGGATTCGTTACACAGGTAGGTATGTGTAACAGAAAGAATAATGTTTTTGGTTGCAAGCACGAGAGGTGCCCCGTGCGTACTGATCGGCTATGGGGAGCAAAAGAAATGATCTTGCAGCCTATATACCTGTCCCTCGTTCCCTCCATAGACATACCTCTCTCGTCCTCTTTCTCTCGTCATACATTCTTTGTGGTTTTCTCTCATAGAAATGCTACAGTTTTTGCAGCTGCTGCTTTCGCTCGTTCTCTCTCTCTCTCTCTCTCTCTCTCTCTCTCTCTCTCTCTCGCTCTCTCTCTCTCTCTCTCTCTCTCTCTCTCTCTCTCTCTCTCTCTCTCTCTCTCTCTCTCTCTCTCTTTTCCCTCTTACTTTCATTGCAAAATGAATACGTGGAAGAAGTGGCCTTTGCGCTTTTCGATCGAGTGTAATGGCTATTGCTTCTTATTCCTCTGCTCCCCACACTCGGAGGACAAGAGAGGTGGCAAAATGATTGTCGAGTCTCAAGATGGTTACTTCGGTTCCTCGTGCTCGCTCGATGAATACTTTTGTCCCTTTCGTACAAGCCGTGAGCATATGGACCCTCCGATACCTCTATAGGTGAGTCTCATCCGAGGTCAACCGGTTGCCTCTATTTTCCTCGTTGCACCACTGTTCGTCAGTCAAACGCCACCTCCGCCACCATCTTTCGCGTGTGCCGTATTTTTTTTCTCCCCGTAAGCATCATCTTAATCTCGAGCAGCACGTGGCCTGCCGGCAGGTGTCGATGGCGACGCGCAGCTGCCCGCGCGAGGGAGAAGGCGAGAATGAAGTTTAAAAAAGGAGAAGGTCCTTCGTTTGCTTTCTTTTTCTTGTTCTTTCCACTACGAGCGTGTCTCGTGTGTGCTTTGCCGTATAGGGGAAGTCGGGGCAAGATGATAACGCTATGGTCATGTTCAAATAAAACAATACACATATGAGTCAGTCAACTTTAATTATTTATAAAAGTAATCAACATTTGTTAAACTTTTAATTTTGGAAGCAAAAAATCGGTCTTTCTGATTTGAACAATAAAATATATATTTTTAACTTAATCTGAATTTTTTCCATCTTACTTCGTATACGGGGCAAGATGATACAGCGCTGGGATAATGATGGGGCACGAATTATTGGCCTCTTTCGCATATAAAAGTGATTTCATTCTCAATACCATCAATTTGATAAGCCAATCATCTAAGTTCTGTAGGTTCAGTCCGAATAATCTTGCTTCCATATCATTTTTATCATTCGTAAGTTCTTTTTCTTCCCCTGGTGGAAACAACGGTTGAAGAGGAACCAAATGCTTTACTAGTTCCATTTCACCCTTTCTAACGTAAATAGTGGTACGTTGTAAAATATTCCGGGCTTGCGATAGCTTGTATTCATCTTGTCCCATTAGACGGTTAACGAATTAACAAAAAATCAGGCAATGACCTTGAAAATTTCTGACAAACCGTTGTTATTATATTAATAATTAGTACACTGAGAAAAAAAACCAATTGAATCAAAAAAATATATTGGTTGATCCAAATAGATGTGCTGCTGGTGCTATGGTGCCACCATATATCGGTGACACCATAACACCCACCGATATATGAGATTGTTTCAATACTATAAAATATTGGAAAATGTGATTGATTTAAATAACATATTATTTTATTTGAAAAAGCTCTTTTGTTCTCTGAATATCTACATTATCCTTCAAATAAAATTATATTCTATTGAAATAATTCTATATACAATCCGTAGATGTATTGGATGAAATAATTAAGCGGTTGCTACAAACCTTTTTTATTTCGTGCAAAAATATAATCAATAGAATTAATTATATGTTTACTACATCGAAACGAATATGCCATGGGACATAAGTTTTTCAATTTGTTTTTAATCTTAAATAAAAAGTGAGCATTAGAATGATCATCCATGATAATAGTGGAGAGAATATGAGATATCCAATGGAATATCCATGGAGAGAATATCAGATATTCAACTGATTAAAACAGATACTACACTTTGATCTTAGTCACAGGCCAAGAAGCGATACTCTTTAGCGTTCCTCCAGCGTTTAAGTAGATTTTCGGTTCGCGCTACGCTCACGAGAAACGAGCGCGCGTGCGGCCTCTAGCGGTTACTCCGAGAACTACGGGTTTCCTTACACCTATAATTTCGGTGACTCTCGGCCATGATTTGGTTGACTTTTTTCACCCAAATGTGCAAGAAACAAATCTTACTTTCGCATAATTTTTCAACCAATTCAGACATTCGCTTAATATTTTTCAATCAAAATAAAATTTTTATATTTTTACGCATAATATACTTAAAATCAATATCGAATATGGTGAAACCAATAAAATAACACATTTACTCAATAGAAATTTTATTTGTATCAAACGAGCGAAATTCAATTTTTCTTGTGTACTCGAATCAACAATATTCATGTTATGAATTAAAACGCTTTTTTCGTTCGTTGCAGAAATTTCATTCAAAAGTATATAATTTGTTCGCAATATTTTTTTAGATAGTTTCAATGATATATTGTTCTCGGCTAACAATATATCTTTTGAATGAAAAAAAACTTTCAATTTTATCATGTTATTGAAGTCAATAGCGTTTTGTTTGGACTAATAAATCCGATTATTTACACCAACAATTTTACAATTGAATCAACGCAATTTCATTCAACACACCAATGATATTGGATCAATGATTTTTTTGTCTCAGTGTACTTTCATTGTGTTTACCTACCTGTCTCTAATCAACATCAGCAACTCAAATAAACTGAAACGATGTTAAACTTTACCAAAAATGACATCGTTTTGTCAAATCGTTTTTGACATCGTGCTTCCGCCACAGATGACACTTTCACACTCATTCACCTTACCGCCACTCCTCCAAACCCCCACAGGAGCACTGTGCTCGCACGCACTGTTCAGTGGCTAGGCTTATGATTCATCTTACCCCGCCTATTCGTCTTGCCCCTCGTTCCCCTATGTATGCGCGGACGTTCCACAGATTTCATCGTCTCGTACATATCATCGTTGGACATCTTTTTCCAAACGCACATGTGCATAAGCACAGAGCATATGGACACAGGGTGAAAAAAAGTTGGGCATCTTCGGAGCAAGCACGATTGTAGTTCCATGAAGCAGTTCGTAAAGCGGAAAACGCGTAAGAAGCGTCCCGATGTATAGGATCAACGGCGATAGTATATTAGCATCAACCCCGGACTACCAAGCTAGGTATACGAGAAACGCGCAGGAAGGAAAAACAACTATTATCATTGTGCAATAACGTTGGCGTATGTACGGGCAATTAGGAGGCGCCAGTCGGTGCAATTACGTTCCTTTTTTTCCCCGCTGCATCTTCGTATTTTTCTTCCTCCGCTCTCCCGCACCGCCGCCTGTTTTTTCGTTCTCCTTTTCCCTGTGGTTCGGTGGCTCAATGGCTGTCCCTCTTGCGCTCGAGAGGCATCGACGCCAACTCATCGGCGAGTTCCGCGGAGACCGCAACCTTGCATAAGTCGGCGGCGCTCTTATAACAACGCTGGGCGCATGCTTCCGCGAGTCGAAGGTTGATCGAGGCGGCGGTGAGCGGCCTCATCTTTTATATACTGCTTCTCGCGCGTTGCGGTTACAATGTACATTACACCACAATGCAATCAGGGATTCGTCTTAAAGCGAAGTAGAAGATCTACCACGTGACATACGAGTGCGAGAGAGATAGCTGAAATTTTCGAACGGAGATTTCTCAGAGATGAATAATACAGTAGAACCTCGATTATCCGAACCTCGATTATCCGAACCCTCAATTATCCGAACGTTGGCGCGAAAGATACATTGTTGCTCGCTGCCACCGCCGTGAGCAACAATGAGCAACCCAACGCAAATTCTCCCTCTCAAACGGCTGCAAGACTGAGCCGCTCAAAAAGGCGTTACAGCCGTCGTCAATTAAAAATGGACAATTTTATAAAAGGTTATACCTTTTTTCGGGTCTTTAAGACACACACACACACACACACACACACACACACACACACACACACACACACACACACACACACACACACACACACACACACACACACACACACACACACACGCACGAGCACACACACACGCACGCACGCACACACACACACACACACACACACACACACACACACACACACACACACACACACACACACACACACACACACACACACATCAACGTTAATATGTATGTCAAACATTAATATATTAATAAATATGTATGTACTGTTTTTATGTAAAAAGGTGTTGTTTATGATCTCGTCCCAAACAACCCACGTTTCGATTATCCGAACTAGTCTCGATCCCAATTGGTTCTAACAATCGAGGTTCTAACAATCGAGGTATTTAGGGCAAAAGAAAATCATCAAGCTCTGCGTCAGGGAATTCTCCAGAGCCTAATGCATTGTTTTTTCCTAACAAAATTTAACGATCTATGAGAAAATTGGGTTGAAAAATTAGTGAGGTTATGTTGAGCTTGTACATGTCCTTAAGGCGAAGTAGAAGATGTACCACGTGGCATACGAGTGCAAGAGAGATAGCTGAAATTTTCGAACACAGATTTCTCAGGGATGAATAATATTTAGGGCAAAAGGAAATCATCAAGCTCTGCGACAGGGAATTCTCTAGAGCCTAATGCTTTGTTTTTGCCTAAAAAATTAAACGATCTATAAGAAAATTGGATTGGAAAATTTGTGAGGTTATGTTGACCTTGTACATGCCCTTAAGTCGGTCCCACATACGTCGCGATTATTCGCGAGTGCAATTATTTACGAGCAATTCTGATCTCCCACACTACTCGTACATACTTCCACATACTTGTAGTTGGGCTTGTAATTATGCGCCCGTCCTCAACTGCCCTACTCACGATGTTTTTATTTTATTGATACGCACCAGTTACCAACGTTGACGCTTCATTTACAACCGACTGCCCGTAAGCATATGCGAAGGATGGCGAGAATTCCCGAGTGATCTGGGAGTTCATTTACGAATACGACGACGGGTAAAATTTTTCTTTTACTCGCGACAGTTTACCGATACACTGAGAAAAAACAATCATTCATCCAATATCATTGGTGTTATTGAATGAAATTTCGTTGATTCAATTGTAAAATTGTTGGTGTTTATATTCGGATTTATTAGTCCAAACAAAACGCTATTGACTTCAGTAACGTGATAAAATTAAAAGCTTTTTTTTTCATTCAAAAGATATATTGTTAGCCGAGAACAATATATTATTGAAACTATCTAAAAAATTATCGCGAACAAATTATATAGTTTTGAATGCAATTTCTGCAACGAACGAAAAAAGCTTTTTAATTCATTACATGAATATTGTAGATTCGAGTATACAAGAAAAATTGAATTTCGCGCGTTTGATTCAAATAAAATTTCTATTGACAAAATGTTATTTTATTGTTTTCACCATCTCCGACATTGATTTTAAGTACTTCATTCTTTAAAATATTAATATTTTATTTTGACTGAAAAAAATTAAGCAAATGTCTGAATTGGTTAAAAAATTATGCGAAAGTAAATTTTGTTTGTTGCACATTTGGTTGAGAAAATTGAACCAAATCGTGGCCGAGCGCCACCGAAATTATAGGTGTGAGGAAACCCGTAGTTCTCGGAGTAACCGCTAGAGGCCGCACGCGCGCTCGTTTCTCGTAAGCGTAGCGCGAACTAAAAATCTACTTAAACGCTGGAGAAACTCTAAAGAGTATCGCTTCTTGGCATGTGGCTAATATCAAAGTGTAGTATCTGTTCTAATCGGTTGAATGTCTGATATTCTCTCCATGGATATTTCATTGGATATCGATATTCTCTCCACCATTATCGTGGATGATCATTCTAATGCTCACTTTTTATTTAAGATTCAAAACAAATTGAAAAACTTACGTCCCATGGCATATTCGTTTCGATGTAGCAAAGAAATAATTAATTCTATTGATTATATTTTTGTACGAAATAAAAAATGTTTGTAGCAACCGCTTAATTATTTCATCCAATACATCTACGGATTGTATATAGAATGATGTCAATAGAATATAATTTTATGTGAAGAATAATGTAGATTCTCAGAGAACAGAAGAGCTTTTTTAAATAAAAAAATATGTTATTTAAATCAATCACACTTTCCAATATTTTATAGTATTCAAACAATCTCATATATCGGTGGCACTCCGCAGCAGCACATTTATTTGGATCAACCAATATATTTTTTTGATTCAATTGGTTTTTTTTCTCAGTGTACTAATCGGAAGAAGGCCGAGTACGAGTGTCTATACTCTCCGAGGTTGCGCTCCTACACTACCAGTGGGCGCCTCCACTCCCAAATACTCGCGATGTATCTGGGACCGGCTTTGTGCTCTTTCTCCGCCACTCTCTTCTGATCTCTGTGCACCCGTTTCTTCATTTCACAGCTTTGATTATCGTTACCGCGGCTTCATTCTCATTTTCCGCCATTACGTATACCGCTTCGGGTCACCCTCGTGCTCCTCTCGCATTCAACGCCGTATACGTAATTATCAGCAGTCATTAGTTGACCGACTCGTTGACCGCCGTCATTTTCTCAGCGGACTTGCCTCGTGACGATGTTCTTCACTCAACCTGCACCTTCCGGATGGGTTCGTCGCTAATTAGTGGGAGTTTACGCTTCGCTCGTTCGTTCTGTTCCATAAAAATATTTTCGACGATGAAAGTTGGTCGAAAACGCTGCACACCCGGTGCTCGAAACATATTTTGACAAAGCCGAGAGAGCGAAACTGCGCAGTAGCCTGCAGCTATACCCGTATGAGGCTTTGTACGAAGCGTATGTACGTTCTGTATATAGATATTCACGGTGCAGCTCGGTGAAGTGTGCGTAGCAGGCAAGAACGCACAGCGAGCTCCGACCGACACACGCAACCGACAGGGGCGAAGATTGATGTCACGGGCCTCGACAGTGCTCTTGGCCTGGTTCCCACTGTCACTAGCGATAGAACGCCTGAAAGAGGGATAGGGGAAGGGAGAAGAAGAGAGTCCGATGCGTATGCATGCACGAAGAGAAAGAACTGGCATAAACGGCCTGAAACGGGGCGATACAACATTTTCTTTCAAAATGGATTTCAGGCGTCTTTGCTACTTGAAATAATAAACATATTACGTAGCAAGATTATTCTCTCCTACAGGGAAGGTGCAACTCGACTGCTGCGCCTCTAGTGGTCAAAATTAAAAGCTTTGTAGGTGGCGTATAGTAATCGAAGTATCGGAAGGGTTATTTTCCAATAATACACGAACTGAGTTATAATTTCGATGTATCTTGCAATTTTCCAACAAGTTTGAAGATACTGGTGTACAGTTATCCGGAAAACGCTGATGAGAAATTATGGGGTGTCCCAGAACTCAACGTCAAGCCGAAACGGGGTGACAGGATTGATTGTAACCATCATGAGAAAAATCAGAAAAAAAATCTATCCCATGCAGTTTGAAAATTATGGGCATTTAAGAAAAACCTAGAAATTTGGTCAAACTGTAACCATTTTTCGGTTATTCTGAAACAAACCCAAACAAACCCAAACAAACCCAAGTTTCCTAGAATTAAGGCTATTTGTTAAACTATGAATTTAAAATTTTCAAAATTTGTCTACTTTGAAAGGCCCTGCTTTATTTTTTTTCTGCTTTTTTTTCTCCCTTTTATTTTTTTTCTGATTTTTCTCATGAAGGTTACAATCAATCCTGTCACCCCGTTTCGGCTTGACGTTGAGTTCTGGGACACCCTGTATATATATATATATATATATATATATATATATATATATATATATATATATATATATTAGACTGATTCAAAAAAAAAAAATTTTCTGGATTCTCGTGCTATTGTTGGGCACTGATAAAACAAAATTTCTCTAAAAAGATGGGCGCGGTCACTCAATTTTTAGAGGTGGCTATCTAGACTTTTTTGTATTTGAATTTTTTTTAACGAACGTATTGCATTTAAACATAGTCATGGCTTCGGATTACGGATAAAAATCACATCCAGCAGCTGTTTCGTAACAAAAATAAACTCTAACAATTTGAAAAGGGTGCAATATTCACAATTCAAATCCAGGTAGATCAATAATGGCGTCTATACTACTCTCGTTATTCATGTAGATTTATTTATCCGCATTAACATTTCGCACTTTTTACGAAAAATTAAATTATAAGCTTTTATTGATAAATCGTATATTTACATTTTCAAAATGCTACGCTTATATTATCTTCAAACTCATTTACATTTCTTCAAATATGATGAAAATTCAAATACAAAAAAGTCGAGATAGCCACCTCTAAAAATTGAGTGACCGCGCCCATCTTTTTAGAGAAATTTTGTTTTATCAGTGCCCAACAATAGCACGAGAATCGAGAAAAACATTTTTTTTTTGAATCAGTCTAATATATATATATATATATATATGACGACCGTTATTTTGGCTCCGGTAAAAAATTTTAACGTCTAGCAAAAAAACTAATCAAAATATGAAAAAAAATCGGTGTAAACTTTGGACGCGCTGGGATAAGAAAAACACGTGCCACCGAGCAGTTTAATTTTTATAAATACATGCATTTTTTTAATGTGTGCACTAAAATGTTCATTAGTCTCATGATATTAATTAAAAAATCTGGAATTGGGTATATTGATTGTACATATCAAGAGGTACAATATATATTTTTCACTGATTTTTTTTCCATCAATTATGTAAGGTAATGGTACCAATGCTCGGACGGTTAAGAGCATCCTTAGATTACAGGGTTTTTTTTATTCATTTCCGGACCGTTTAACACAAAAATGACTGGAACTAACGTGAAGCTCGTAATTTCTAGTTTTCAAAACACATACAATAACTACCGGAAAGTTTAATGTTTTTATTTTTATACATTTAAATGTTCAATAGTACCAAATGTACCAATTTTGGACAGCTGTTAGTGTTACGTACCTATGTTCGGACACTATCATGTCCCAATTATGGGACACGTCCCTATAACGACATAACCACAAACTTTGTTTGCGTCGCGACTGGTTACGTTACCTATTATATTATCTAAATATAGATAATATAATTGTCTTTGTCTTTGTCTTTACTTCTTTTATCAAAATCAGAAACTAAGCTTAATAAATCATTTATCGGGAGGTACACAGCGAAACGAACTGTCAACGCTTTGCGTCCGGCGATTCGGTCTCTGCGGCTACGTTCTCTCGTACCAGCAATCGGACATGAGAATCGACCGTGGTACATGCGTGGGATAGATGTCCCAATGAATAAGACGCTGAATTTATTATATAAAACCTTATACAAACCAAAACGTAACGACGGTGTCGGAAAGTCGGTTCGATTCGCTTTCGATGGATCATAAGTCTAGTCTAGTAATCGATAAAAAATAGACCTCTATTACTATCACAAATTATCGTAACTCCTTAGCTCTTCGATCTAGAAAAGTGCATTCATGACATGACTAACGCGGGCTCGTTATCATAACTCGTTAATTTTACGACTAAAATTCATGATTAGCGTACAATTTTCCCATAATCAATTAACAATTGAAAGCTGAATAGAATGCAAGCGCCACTTTTCGTTACCTATCAATTAGATAGCTGATATAGTGAAATATTCGAACTACTGTCCGAACAGTGGGACCCGTCCGAGCATTGGTACCGTTACCTTACAGTCGGGAGTAGATTGAAAAATTAATAGAAAATTAGAAAACGGACGTGGCGGTTTGGTCACATTGTGGCGGGAAATCGAAGCAGTGAATTAATTATCGGAGCGGATTTTTTATGCAAATAATAATATAATAATCGTGTATCGTGTATTTTTTTTCTTCAGCCTGCGAGAAGATTTTCCAATTGTAGCGGCGTTAATACAAAATAAAGTGCAGACAAATAGTTCGAAATTTGATCGTGGCGCTTCGTTAGCTCATTTTTACCGACCGAGCATTACCGACCGAGTTGGGTTGCCATTGTTGGACATAGAAAAAAAATATAACACGTGAAATCTTTACGTTTCTGCAAATTTATTTCGATTTTACGATGCGGTTCCAAACGGTATCAGGTTTTCCAGTCAGACGTTACTCTTCTGCTCGATAAAGACATTGTTTATTTTTATGGTTTTTATGGTTGTTTACTTTATTAGTCCCAAATCTATGGCGTTTTTTGAACGATTCAAAATGATTGTACGTTTCTCGACACCAATGTGTCTGTTTGGGACTCGAACAAGAGTTATCAAATGGGCGCGCAATTGATAAAAAAAAAATAAGAGTCCGTAATGATATAGCGGAGCGAGGGATCAAACTTATCACCGATTATAAAAATCGATTGACTTATGATGAAGATCAAATAGAATTTGTACTTCAAGTTGTCGCCGAATATCAAAAAAAAATCCGAACATAAACAAATGTACTCTACTTCAATCATTTCATAGATGGACTGCTATTACTTATGTAATATTTCATGTAAAGGTACGAATTTGCGGTACGTGATTGATGGAAAAAAAATCAGTAAATAATATATTTTGTAACTCTTAATATGTATAATCAATGTACCCAATTCCAGATTTTAAAATTAATGTTATGAGACTAATCAATATTTCAGTGCGGCCATTAAAAAAATGCATGTATTTTTGAAAATCAAACTGCTCGGTGGCACGTGTTCGCCTTATCCCAGCGCGTCCAAATTTTGCACAGATTTTTGGTTTCATATCTTGATTAGTTTTTTGCTAGACGTTAAATTTTTTTTACCGAAGCCAAAATAACGGCCACCCTAATATATATATATATCATTCAGGAAAGTAATAACCATGTATTAGGGCGAGAATGTTTTGAATTACTTTTCAGCATTTCGGTTATACATATACCTACATTTGAGAATGAGCAAGTCGAAAATAACACGTTGCCTCAAAGGACGCAAGAATAATGCCAAGAATGCTGGAGCTGGTGAAACGAAAATAAAATGTTATTCTCTCCCGTCGAAGACCCTTCATTCGCCTTGAAAGCAGAAGACGAGTCAACAGTGGGTAGCTGAAATTATTTAACAAAAACCTCAGCAGACAAAGTGATTCCCAAAACAACGTGATATCTTGACGATTTCATTTATTCGCCTATTTCATTTGAATTCACATCCTTTGATGAGAGCATTGTCCATTTCAAAATTCAACTGATATAAAATTGTTTTAGCGTACACGAGAAAAATTGGCAACCATCAGCAAGTAGCCGAATATGTAGTGCTCATTTCTTTGGATCTGGAACTTGCATAGATATTCATGTAACAAACTACAGAACTGATATTCTTGCAGGTTTTACTCAATCCTGCGACACGATGACACCACTCATTAACAATATTTTTATTGTCAACCAGCTGACAAAAAAACGAAAGTTGTCACTATAAGCTTCCTATATATAATTTTCTCCTGATAAAAAATTATACGAAATGATAACGAAACATTGTATTTTTAAATTCATTTTTGTTTGTACCACAACATTAGAGGTTATGTGAATATTTTTTGCACTATATCTATTGTTTCACTGACATCGGTGACATGGCCACTCACGCACAATTTCTTGCCATGTCCTTCTACGCTTTTACGAAACGTCTGGCCAGATATGAATAAAAAACCAAATACAATTAGGGGTACTCAGGGCAAGACGAATACGCGGGGTAAGATGAATCATAAGCCTAGCCACTAAACCGTGCGTGCGAGCACAGTACTCCCGTTGAAGATTGGCGGCGTGACGGTGAGGTGAATGAGTGTGGAAGTATCAACTGTGGCGGAAGCACGCGTCTCGAGTGAGAAAACAATATCGATGTTTTGACAAAACGATGTAATTTTTGGTAAAATTTAACATCGTTTCAGTTTATTTGAGTTACTAATATTGATTACAGACAGGTAGGTAAACACAATAAAAGTACCAATTATTAACATAATAAGAACGGTTTGACAGACATTTTCAAGATTATTGCGTGATTTTTTGTTAATTCGTTAACCGTCTAATGGGGCAAGATGAATACAAGCTATCGCAAACCGGGAATATTTTACAACGTACCGCTATTTAAGTTAGAAAGGGTGAAATGGAACTAGTAAAGCATTTGGTTCCTTTTCAACCGGTGTTTCTACCAGGGGAAGAAAAAGAACTTACAAATGATTAAAATGATATGGAAACAAGATTATTCGGACTAATCCTACAGAACTGAGACTATTGGCTTATCAAATTGATGGTATTGAGAATGAAACCACTTTTATATGCGGAAAATGCAAATAATTCGTGTCCCATCATTATCCCAGCGCTGTTTCATCTTGCCCCGCATACGACGTAAGATGGGGAAAATAAAGGTTTAATTAAAAATATATATTGTATGGTACAAATCGGAAAGACTGATTATTTGTTCCCAAAATTAAAAGATTAATAAATGTTGATTAGTTTAAAAAATAATTAAAGTTGACTGACTCGCATATGTATTGTTTTATTTGAACATGACCTTAGCTTTATCATCTTGCCCCGACTTTCCCTACCCCATGTAGAGATTGACCGTTGGGCCTGGGACGGGCCTTCACAGTTAGCCTTTCTAGAATATTGAGCCGTGAGTATTTACCAATGAGGTGCCTTTGTAGAAATGATAAGAGCGGCCCGATATCGGCCAACAGATCCAACAATTATTGGGCCAATGATTTAATTCATTATAGCGCCAATGTTCGTGATTGCACTTGGCCCTATGTGAGCCCTTTTAAAGGGCCTATGTAGAAATTGACCACTGGCTCTATGATGGGCCTTCACAGTTGGTCTATCTAGAAGTTAGTCTATCTAGAATATTGAACCGTGAGTTTGTTTGGGTTTGTTTGGGTGCGTGATAAATAGTCAACCTATATCGGGCCAAGATTGGCCCGAGATTGGTCCTCATGGATACATATTTCATGGAATAACTTTGAAATAAATTG
Source organism: Ophion obscuratus (assembly GCA_964007375.1). NCBI lineage: Eukaryota > Metazoa > Arthropoda > Insecta > Hymenoptera > Ichneumonidae > Ophion > Ophion obscuratus. The sequence goes on along the minus strand of OZ023316.1, from coordinate 34,288,381 downwards.
TGATTTGCGTATATGCCAAGTTTCAAAATTGGCATATTTTACTTACTTATGTCGGTTATTCACAAATGCCAATAATAGGCCAAGACTTGATTACAAAAACTGAACTACAAAATATAGACGATTAATATATGACGTGCCAGTTATTTGCGTATTCTGGCACAATATACAGATAATGAATAACCCAAGGCTTAAATAAAATAAAAGCAGGTATAGTCTGACCCACTTAGCCAATAAAGGGCTTAGATTAATTAAACGTAACTTCCAGTATTTTAGCATTGCTAGTTTTAAAATTGGCAAATTTCGATGAACTATCAAGGCTGTTGATTGGTTTTAACAGATGGGCCCGGATAGGTTTTAGTAATGGGCTGATATTGTGCCAGTTCTCAATTTATAACGGAACAATAATGGGCCAATGTAATTGGCAGTACTTCAGCATCACCAGTTTAAAAATTGGCAAATATTGTTTATCTATCATGACTGTTTAATGAATTTAAAAGATGGGCCATGATAGGTTTTAACTATGGGCCGATATATAAGATGGCCAGGATAATCTTTAGTAATGGGCCGATATTGTGCCGGTTCTCAATTTATAAAGCGACAATAATGGGCCAATGGAATTGTCAGCATTTTAGTATCCCCAGTTTTTAAATTGGCAAATTTAGTTTAACTATCGCGGCTGTTTATTAGTTTTTAAAGATGGGCCAGGACAGGCTTTAGGGATGGGCCGATATTGTGCCAGTTTTCAGTTTAGAGCGGAACAGTAATGAGCCAATATTATTTCTCGTTTGTTGGCTTGTACGATGGTCCCAATATTGGCCTGATCGTAACATTGGGCAGCTCATGGCAACCTCTACATGGGACATGCATTTTGCTATAAATGCTTACATTCAAACGTTAAACTACCTACAAAAGCGTTATATTTATAACAGCTAGAGGCGCCACGTGTACTTTCGACTTGCCCTCCATCAATTTTGCACCTTCCCCATAGACGACTGTCAAAAACATCCAGTCCCTGTTGTTGATGAGCACTTTGTGCGATTTTCATTCATTCTTGAATCCTACTCCACATTAATCTATGCCCATATTGCTCGACCGGATAACCGCTTCTAAAACGTTTCCTGCCCCGTTATTACACGATTAGGCGATCGCGATCAATTGAAATTGTCGTGAACGAGCTAACGGACGAGTGAAACAGGAGCGCAATTGGCATTCCGCTCGACCGCAAACCGCGGACTTCGGTACTTCGTGATGTTCTCGACGTCGTTGTGACTTTGAAGTTCTGCACGATGTCGTGCCAAGTTTCGCAGAGGAAGACATTTCCGTGGCGATTACTTTGGAACGAATAGAGAGTCGGACCTTGAAAGAATGGAAAGCACGGTATGACTCGAAGCCGTTTGTTGAGCTGTTCATTATTATTCACGAGCTTACGATGCACTCTGATAAAATATAAAAGTCCTAGCGAAGAGTGAAATCGAGCCGGGATTAAGAGGTTCAGTTAGGAAGTGGAAAAGAGAGATGCAATCGAAAGGGTATCATTAGCCCGGAGGCTGGATTGAACCTCCGTGGGAATTCATCTTGCGCCCACGATAATCCAAAAGCATTCGAGGTTCTGTACTTCAAAGAATAATAAGGACATTCCCGCCGTTCCTCAACGAACAATATACGTGTGCGCCGGTAGAATTCGACTTTCGCCATTGGCGGAGAAGACGGAAAGAGTGATGGAGCAGGAGTGCAAGGAAGATAACAAGGCATTGTAAGAATCTTCCGAGAAAATGGCGTACTTATATATACGTCTGGTACCAGCTCTCCAGGCGCTGCCTGATGGAATGTCCAAGTGTTTGGAATTCTTCATACCGTTCGTCAGAGGGTCAGCAAAGACGTGGCGTCACGCTTTCCTGGTAAGGAACGTTAATAATAATTCGACGACTATATTGTTGATCTCTCTCTTCCATCTCTAGTCGGGCATTCCTTCTACCTTACGTATATATACAACAACTTTATAATCGGCTCTGACGGACGCAAATTCCCTGCTGGTGGATGGGAGGAATCGTTGAACAATGATGCACACGATTATGCCCGAGGCATTTCGTACGTACCTATCAGCATTGTTCGTACGTCCGTTTGGCCTGAAACGTCTTGGCACACCTGTTGGTGGTCGGCTTAAAGATCGATCCTCGGGTCGTTTCGTTTCGTCAGAGTCGATAGAAAGATACATCACCATCATTTCCTTTGTCGCTGCCGAAGCGTATTGCCTGAACGTTACGTTCTCACGGAATCGTTCTCTCAATCTCACCCAGCCTTATCGATCTAACCGTAAACCTTTCTTTCAAAATGACCATTTAAGCGTGTCTGTGCCGAGTTCTTCCCAGTCCAGTCTACGAATATGATCGATCCATCAGCTCTCAAAATATACTCTGTTCACATGCAGTACGGAATTTTTTAATCGGACCAAGTATCGGTTCGGTTACGTTTCGAAAAAACAGTAATCATTTTCGAAAAAATCCTCTTTCCGGCAGTTCTGCGATTTGTACAATTCTCGCAAAATATTCAATTGGAGCATGATGCAAATGATTGATGAGGACTAACCGCAAGCACAGTCTGATCACGTAGCAACGTTACGCGCATACGTACGACATGTTGTGACTTAATCGGAACTTGCGTATGTATATTGGCTGGCATTTCTTGGGGTTTAAGGAGGTTGGAGCGATTCAGTTGAGTCAAATGACGGTTTATTCATTTCTTTTTTCAATGAACCTCAAAAAAATGCATACGAGGTACAGATTTATTCTATATGTGTTAATTTTTTAAAAATATATAATTAAAGGGCAAAATTATGCATTTTAACATTTTTATTACGTAAAGTAGAAAAACTTTTGTGTTACGACCAACTTGAAAAAGCATAACATTCTCGATGATTATTATGAAAAAACTACGACAACGAATGTTTTATACAATTCACAATGAAATTTCGAGTAATTCATAATTATGCCTATTCATATTTACGTCACGAGATCATTGGCCCATGGTTTACGATGGGCGAGATGAGAATTTTTTTTTCTAAATGTTCACAAAGTTTCAGATTGCGTTAATCCGTTGTTAGAAATGGTTTATTTTGGTGCTAAATAACAACAAAGATGACATAACCTTTAGTGTGAAAGTCTTGCTCATGTTAAATTACATACATTAAACTATTTTTTATCTCTGGTTTTTGGTGGTAAAAAAAGTTAAAAAAATTAGTAAAGACTCAGTATAGTGTAAAGAATAACATGTATTTTTTTTAAATTAAATTTAACCTTGGATTGTGGCTGATGCTCCAACCTCTTTAAGTTACCATGGGTATGTTACGGGACAGAGAAGTGAAACATTTTGCTGTGGACTGCTACAAACGAAACTGTATCTCCATTTATATTTGTCCTTGAAAGAATAATAGAAAAACACGCCAGTGCATGGTCATTGGAGTTACAGGCTTCGTCTATCACTGCTACGAAATGATGTCGTAGTCTCTTAGGTTCCCTTCGATATATATATATATATATATATATATATATATATATATATATATATATATATATATATATATATATATATATATATATATATATTTCATCCTGTTTCGTCTGGGAGATATTTCGAACAGAGCTCAGCACAAGCAGAACGAACGAGAGAGATTGGATACTATTGCTGCTGCAACTGAAACATAACTGGCGGCATTGACTGGTCGCCCGTCTTCTTCTCTCCGATTACTCGCTTACGGCGCGTGTCTCACTCTCGCGTCTAGACGAGATTGCGAGAAAGCTGCGGTCGTTGTCGAGGTTGCAAGATTTCTGTTACTTCTTATTTTGCCTCTCGCTTTATCTGTCTGTTGACGAGGCACGTGTAGGTAGATCGTAGCTCCACCGCGACAGCTTACAATCTCCGTTTCACTTTCTGCAATCGCGTTTTCCCGTCATCCAGCATTAACCCGGTGTTTTTTAAACGTTCGTCATACCAGGAGAGGTGGTCCAATTTTCTCGATTACGAACCGTTTGGAAGGCGTCCTTGTGACGAGCAAAAAAACCCGCTTGTACGTGGTGGATTCCTAGCGGATCCAAATAGCAGAGTGAAAAATCAAGCGCAATCTTACGAATCGTCCAACCACGGCCGAAGATTCCGCTTAACTTGGAATGCCGATAGTAGTAGGTAAACATTTTTGGGTTTCGACATTTTCACCACAGCCCAGGTACGTGCTCGTCTGATGAGTGTGTCAAGAAGAATTTTATAGAGTCATCGTTTGTAACGAAATATGCCAGGCTCGTGGGTTGATCCAACATGGTCCTTTTCGAATTAAGAGTTACTTTTGACGAGCGCACGAAGTTTATCGTCTCGATCGGCAATCCCGTTAGATCGGCACGAGAATGACATTGGAATCACCGAAGACCCGGAAACGTATCACGAAGGGCATGAGAATGCGTCCTCGGACGTGCGCGAACGCACGCATCCTGTAAGGCGCGACGCATTCGCTGGCCTTCTTATCGTTCTTCGTCAAAAGATCCCGTTTTTCATAGACCCCGATCACGTACTCGACGGCGACGGTAGCGGCAACATCTTCCTGGAAGTCGATGCAGTTGAAAATTCTCATGGTATGCGTCGCCCGTGTCAACAGCGTCTCGTATCGGTAAGGACTTCGGTCATCGAGACCCCCCTTCCGACGTCATCACGTATACCACTGAACGTGCTCGAAAAGCGGACGTTGCGAAAATTCCGATGATAAAATTTCGCGAGGGCCGAGAAAAGTCGGAATGCCTCTCCACCAACGTGACAGCGAATGGCAATTGGCAAATCCGACGAATGCCTAGGAAGTTATGTAGCGGATATATGGACCAGATGACCGTATGCCGCCATCTTCGTGCCGCGAATAGCGAAGACAACCCGACGGTGCAAAGCAGTTCAAAGTAAAACCCGAACGCGTGAAGGGGAAGCTCGGGATCGTAGGTCATGTCAGCGATCTAACGGAAAGTAAAAGGCCATTGGGAAGTCCCGGTTCTTAAAATGATCCCGCATGCCTACGATTGCCCCGGAAACAGAACAGTCCCGACAAAACGGCCAATTTCGCTTTCTTGATACAATGGAGAAAAAAATTGCGCCACCCTTCTCATTTTCTTCCGAGAATTAATACAAAGCCGGGCCCGGCAGAGGGAAAAGGAGCGAGTGCCTAATGGCGGGGGTGTTCGTCCGGCGTTAGTCTGTGGGTGCTTTCAGTATGGGCCATCGTTAACTGCGCTGGGCCCTGTATAGAATTTATATAGCGGGCAACGGTGAGCCATCGGCAGGATCAGTAAGAAGCAAAAGGTATAAACAAGATCGTAAATCATGCCGGGCGAAAGAACATAACGCGATTTCCGAATCGGCAAGAGCTCTTCCTCTGCGAACTCTCGCAGTGTCTCCCTCTTTCTCTACAAGGATACGTCGAAGATCCGACGAGTACAGCGATGCCAAGAGACCCGAACCGTTGTACGGTCCCCAAAGGGCCCACTCCAGAAGCCCCTTCTCACGCTGCTGCAGTGGATGCCTACCCGAAAGGAGAAAGGAACGAGAGAGAGAGAGAGAGAGAGAGAGAGAGAGATGCCGAAAGCAAAAAGAAAAGAAGAATGCAAGAAGTGCGTGGGCCGTCCCGGTCTCTATCTCAAAGGGAAATCCAGCACGTTTGGTCTGGAAGCCTGAAGGAGAAGAAGTAGACGCCACGAGTCGTTGAGCCTCGCCTCGCCCTGTCAACCGAATCACGTCGTAAAGCCATCGTCGCCGGCGTCGTGGAAGTCGTTCTATCGAGTATCACGATGCAGGACAACACGATCTTTAGTCCGATCGAGCCGTAGGAGCGAACGTACTATATATGCTATTAAAGGTATGTCCCGCTTGAAAATCGATGGACGTTCGACCGTGGAGGCTTGGGAAGGATCGTAAAGAGTCATTCGAATCGTATCGTAAAGCGGCGGTGTCGGTCAGAACGATGTAACAAGAAAGCGACACGGCCGCTCCATATGTTCCGTTTCCTTTTTTTTCTTGCTTTGAGTGTTTTACGGAACGAGGTATCGAAAACCCATTCCTGCATACTTGCAATATATAAATTTAACAGTCCGTCGAGCTTTCGAGATCTGCAAATGCCACCGTAATCGTTTGCGATCGAGTCGTATGGGGGAGCTGACATTCATCAATGAAAATAGTATTGGGAGTACAAATAAGTCTCCGCCGTTTCTTTGAATAAAAAATTGGGCATTTCTAGTAAAAGAACGGTACTTAATGTTTTATTCAAAGTATTATCCATCGCTAAGCACTACTTTTTCCTATCTTTCTGGCAGCATATGGATACCGCGTCGGAAGAACGCTTCATCTTTTGAGGCTATCCACGAATGGACCCAAGTTTTGGTATCTTCACATGATGCGAAGTGCTGCTCAGACAGGCCGTGCGTTATCGATCAAAATAAATGATAGTCAGAGGGAGCAATGTCTGGTGAATACGGCGGGTCGGGTAAACTTCCCGATTGAGTGTTATGAGTGACCCTTTCACTTATGCCTGGCAAGCAGCATTTCACATGTGCAAAATCGGCGTTCAACGTTTCTCTGCTTCAGTTCATATGGAACCCAATTTCCTTACCCAGATAAACACTCATGATGATCACGCCGTGCACACAATTGATGAAGCAAATTTTACAGCATGTTGCAAAGCCGTGAACTCATTTAGTATTGTGAATGTAAAAAGCATTTTGATCTCAATATGTCGTTTGCAAATGCATCATACGCTTGGAGCACGTTGAACTCATATCGCTGTGCTCAAGTGTCCACAATTAATATCTGCAAATTTCACGTCATATGGAAGTTATCCAATGACTTGTGTTGGTGAATTCACTGGGTTAGCACTGGTAGTTAACATGCCATGCAAGCAATATGACGGCGATATGCATGTTTGTCAGTGATACATTCGTTGAGCGCTATATGACGGCGATATGTATATTTTGTCAGTGATACATCCCACGTGATACTATATTCTAAGTGATACATTCGTTGAGCGCAATATGACGGCGATATGTATATTTCTCAGTGATACATCCCATGAGCGCAATATGACGGCGATATGCGTGTTTCTCAGTGATACATCCTATGATGGCCATATGCATATTTCTAAGTGATACATTCGATGAGCGCAATATGACGGCGATATGCATATTTCTCAGTGATACATCCCATGAGCGCAATATGACGGCGATATGCGTGCTTCTTAGTGATACATCCTATGACGGCGATATGCATATTTCTAAATGATACATTCGATGAGCGCAATATGATGGCGATATGCATATTTCTCAGTGAGACATCCCATGAGCGCAATATGACGGCGATATGCATATTTCTCAGTCATACATCCCATGAGCGCAATATGACGGCGATATGCGTGTTTCTCAATGATACATCCTATGACGGCGATATGCATATTTCTCAGTGATACATCCCATGAGCGCAATATGACGGCGATATGCGTGTTTCTCAGTGATACACCCTATGACGGCGACATGGATATTTTGAAGTGATACATTCGATGAGCGCAATATGACGGTGATATGTGTATTTGTCAGTGATACACCCCACGAGCGCAAGATGACGGCGACATGCATACAAATCCAGAATGATACAAATAGGCAGACACAAAAAAAGTTTGCACAAGTGTTAGAATAGCTAGGTAGGTAGCACGCTCAGCTCTCGAATTAGAAGACGTAGGTTCAAACCGTACGTAGGTATAAAATTTAACTAGGCAAGATACGTTTTAATCCATTTATATAGGCAGGAACATAAATAAAGCACATGCGGATATAAAAATCCTACCAGATTTTTTTAATCAACATTTTTGGATTTTTTTATTTTTCACGCTATGACAGTCATATGAGCGCCATATGAGCACAGCATAGTTACGTCCCGCCATGCCGCCACTAATTTAAGCTCCGTATGAGCACAGCATAGTTACGTCACGCCATGCCGCTAATATGAGCACAGCATAGTTACGTCACGCCATGCCGCTAATATGAGCTCCGTATGAGCACTACAATTTCTTCACGCCGTGACACCCATATGAGCCCCATATGCACTCACTTATTGTTAGATATTCGTGAGCCGAATTTGCTAGTCTGATGAATTCACTGCATGCATATTCGCGTGAGAACAACTTTGCTTCATTTGGATGTATTATTGTGAATCATCATGTGATGCAAATATGACTTCAACGGGAGCACTCATAAGGGACACACAGCTGTGAGACTTTGTATGCCGCAGTGATGATGTACGTATGATGCAAATATGAGGTACATCCGTCTATCTGGGTACATTCGAATCATTCCCAACGATTTTAAACGATGTGAAATTACTCGTTGAGTCACTCCTAACATGAGTGCAAGTACTTCTTGCGTTTAGCACGAATCTCCCTGCAATAATGCCTCCAATTCCGCGTCTTCGTACACTTTCGGCCTTCCGCTACGTTCTTTGTCTTCGCCGTCAAACTCACCGTGCTTAAACTTTTGAAACCACTCACGACAACTTCTCTCACTTAGAGCAGCCTCGCCATATGCTTCTACAAGCGATCGATGCGCCTCAGCTGCAGATTTCTGCCAGATGTCCAACCTTACGATATGACGTTTTACATTTGACTATTTCACACACGTATTGATACAGAGGAGGCAAGAATTGAAAAAATGGCAAAAGAAAGAGCAAAAGGAGTCAAATAACAAATAAGAAATATCTCAAAATGGCGTATACGGCGACAGTTGAATTGGGAGCCTAGTGCGGCTCGTCTGTGGCTGGTGTTTGTTCGATTCACCGGCACTGCGGCACCCAGGGAGCGGATACACGCGGATAAAAACAGCGTTTGCAGCGTGGCGATGTCGAGCAGAAAAAAAGGGAGAACCGTGAGGGTGAAAACAAGGGATCGCGAATACCGTGGTGAGAGAGTGAGTCCGAACGAAGGCTTGATAGGCACGAGGAAAACAAAAAGACATGAAATATGAAGAGCCGGAGGTAGAAGGGGGGCGTGAAGCAACGAAGATGAAGAAGAAGTGGGATAAGAGGAGATAGGATGAGAAGAGAAAAAACGTGAAGGAAAAAAAAGCAGTGAGTGAGCGAGAGAGAATTCCCAACGGTCGGTTGGTGGTCCCGAGGCTGGAATGTCGGTCTCAAAGTGAGGTCCGAAAGGCCTGTGTGAGTGTCCCTATGAATGTGTGCTCGTGCATGCGAGCGTGGGTCTCGTGGAAGCCGTGGGGGTCTTGTGAATGAATCTACCTGACCACTCCTTAAGCGAGTGGCGGCTCTTTTAGTCTGGAGTACGATTTCGGCGTGTGTTACTACTTCCCTCCTTTCCTCATCTCCTCATTCTCCTTTCTCTTCATCTCCGAACCGGTGCGCCACGGAGAAATAAAGGTACCGTACAGGAACGCGAGACGTACCGCCGTACTGGTCGAAGTTCTCGACTGTGAAAGAGTCGAAAAAAACAGCATCGGGTTCGAAGAAGAAAATAAATGAAGAAAATTTGTAAAGGCACGGGAGAGAAAACGGTGGACGACGGATGGTGAGCGAGTGAGAAACATTCGAGGGTAGGAGGGAGCCCTCCTTGCTTTCCATTGTTTAACCGACGAGTTCCAGCAACGAAGGCTATCTGGAATTAGAGAGACGTGTCAAGACCAAGTGTGCGAATGGCCAACTTACCTCAAACACCTTGCAGATTCTCATGGACCTCCGTGCCAAAACGGCTTATCGATTACACGAGTTAGCGCGTACTCGCAACTCTTGGATTCATCCGATCTCACACCGAGAGAAATGTCTGGTGTTCTCAATCATATTTTAACTATATTTCAGATTTCCCTGTGGGGACAATAATATTTTATAGCCATAGTTACTGCCAAAAATATAGTACTGCTTATTGATATTTTAGCGGTTGCATGAATTATGCACATTTGTTAACCGCAACCACCAATCTTACAAACATACGTTTGTATCTTCATTTGTAATTAAACCTTGAACACTTAAATTTAAGATAATTCACGAAATTAAAATAAACTCTTATCAGATCAACCTTAAATTACTATTTTTTTTAAATCCCGATCAGAATCCGGAGTAGAGGTGAGATGGCCAGTCACCCAGCATTATGCTGTCGGTTTTTTTCTTTGGTCTTATGTTTTGATTCTTTTTTTTTCTTCTTTCCACATCTGGAACACATATAATCGAAATCAGTATAATTGTTGCGTATCCGAAGTTGGCATACTATCCATTGAAGCCAGTCTTCGATGAAACGGGTTTCATGATAATTTTCTCCACAACATTGCTTGTCATTGTTCTTATATCGTCTTTCTAAGGTCTTCCTAGGTATTTCGTAGGTCCTAGTGGCCGCACGAACCGAAAATTCGTCATTTTTTACAGCACTAATAGCTGCTTTCAATGATCCTTGAGTCCAGTTCCCTCGTAGTTCCCTCCCCCAATTGCTTATCTCTTGTACTTATTGGGCATCTAAAACAAATGTAGAAAAAAATGAATTACTTGAACACATTTCAACCAATACTATGGCCATCATACACTGACTGTACGTGGCCATCTCTCCTAATCTTCCGGGAGAGATGGTCACATCTAAAATGTAAACAAGTAAAAACAATAAATGTGACATCTTAAGGTTACAACAAACCACTGTTCGTGAACTATTCAAGAAATACAAAAGTAACCATTACTTTTACAAAATAACATCACTATAATGTAAAACATGAAACGGGGACAAAATTTAGCAGTACACAGAATAATTAAAAAGAATTTCACTTACTTAACATTTTTTTGTTAAACTTTTGTTCCTAAAATTACACCTGCGCACGACGCGAAGCAAATTAAGCAGTAACTTACGGCCAACTCCCCCGGAATTACCCTATAATATAGTGGGTTTTTCATAAAATTGATATTTTTTGATATTATCAAAAATTTACTTCCTCAAGATTCTAACAGCGAACTGAAATATATATATATATATATATATATATATATATATATATATATATATATATATATATATATATTAAAAATGTTGCCTGTGATTTGCGACGATATTTAGTGAATTGTACCATATTGTAAGATACGACCTGTTATATGCATTTGGGATGTTATTCGAGTGTTGGTACAAGGCATCAATGCCCGTCTACTAAATGCATAGAATATTTCATAAATCCAAAATAAAATAAAATACGCAACTGAGAGATCTACCTCGATGATTTTTTATTATAATTCACCACTCCCTGACCTCCTGTAATGATTTATTTCGAAGAAAATATTTCGCCCAATTGGAATCCAACCTAGAACCTAACTGCCTACCTTCTACCTATCCTACGCACGCTGCTCCTACGCTACCGAGTAGTTTTGACATCTTGAGCACAGATATGGCATAAGAGACGAAAGTAATTCCGGTTGTACTTCCGAATAGCTGTTACGATTTAGGTGAAATGTTGCACAGATCTTTTGTTATACAATACAAGTCACTGTTTAAATGGACTTTTGGCGCTTCGCAATAGTTTTGAACCATATAACAGTGGTTTATACCATATTATATGATAAGACCTGCTAGATGCATAGTAATGTGTGTCCTACGAAAACTGAAGGTGAACTACAAGATCTTAACTATATTCACCTCCGCCCTCTTTCACCATGGGCGTTTATATTAAATACCATGGACTCTCCCCTCGGTGCAACAATGGACAATATAGAGGGAACAAAAGTGATTCGAACAAAAAAAGAAAGTTGACAAATGCGCAAAAGTCCTTTTCAGCGAATTGACGACAAATATATTTCGCAAAGGAAAATTCGGAATCCTTCATGGTTAATTCTTCGGAGCACCTGCAGGCTAGCCAGTCCTTTCTGCGAAACGAGTCCATAAATCCATCCAGAATTCTTTCCCCGTCTATACACTGTCGTGTGGCGTCGGCGGCGTTTCTACCCGTTCCCTTTTTTCCTCCGTCTCTGTCTCTTTCATCATTGATATTCGTTTCTTGCCACGACCGCGACAGCGCTTCCCTTCTTCCTTCACAAATTTGCATCGCACGTTTTCCATTGAATTCTCGATTTCACCCTCGCGCTTCAATGCATATTATAACGCGCAACCTTTTTCAACTATTCCGAAATAATTGTCCTAGCCCCTTCGACGGAGCACTCTTTACCCTAGTTCACTGTGGAGGAATATTCCATATTTCCTTGGAAATAGGTCCATACACTTATATGTTTATGTATATTGATTTTAGTCGGTGAAGTTAGGTATGTACTGCCGTCGAATTGAGTGAAAGCTGTGAATAAGCAGTTGGGAGTTAGGAACACTCCGCAACGATGCACTAAACAACAATCGGCTGGAATTTATCACTCGACTTGGTCGCGCCTCCTATGTAAGCCAGAAAATTCTCACGCTTTTACCGCATTACCCCCCTCTCTCTCTCTCTCTCTCTCTCTCTCGCTCTCTCTCTTTCTTTGTTTCTCTTCCTCTCTCGACGGATTGCAACGCCACTATAATCATTTCATTGGGATTTGAAAAAAAGGTATATTATAAGCAAACATTGAACGTAGGTATTTCGTGTACTTTTTTCAATTGAAAGAACAAAAAATCAACAACGATATTAAGATATAGGTAGAGGTTATATAGCCTCATTATAAAAAATGTGATCCAATGGCCGGATTGATAACTTAACAATGGTCGGTCTGAAAAGATAAAATTAAAAAGTTTTATAATTTATAGAAATGTAGTTCTCGTTATTACGTAGTCGCTTATCGAAAAAAAAACTACAAAATGGCGGGTGTTAAAAAAGTGTGATTTTGGCGAAATTTTTACTTATATTCGGGAGGCTTAAGAAACACTACATTTCAAACAAAAAATCAACCGTTGCGTACAATAATAGCTACTGCAATTACGGAAATGTGGGTTCTTTTAAATTTAAAATCGGACAATTATAGCTGGAGTTATGATTTCGGTCAGGTCGAGAAAAGTCGTTTCGAAAAAAAACGCGATTGAAAGTTTTAGCATACGTAAATCGTTGCGCTACCTGCTCTCACTAAATCGTCTGTAACTTTGTCCATTTTCAATATTTTGACTTGAATTTTTTTCACATATTCCTAAATACGTATACGTTGAGAAAGTGCAAAAACATCGTTGTTTTTGCCCCGTCACAGTGGTGTTACGTCTTCATTTATAAAATATCAACTGTACTTGCCATTCCCGAAAAATGGCGATAAAATTGAACGAAGAAGGGGTTCGATGATTGTGAGCATAATCGATATATCAAATCTTAAATATAAAAGTTCTTTGATATCGATATATCAAAGAACATCGATTCCGAAAAATAATTGAAAATCCGCGACTAGGATAGAAACCGTAACCGCTGGGGTTCGAATCTTTTGATGGTAGAGTTCGACCGGTTGCCACAATGCATGTCACAATGAAGAATCTCTCGGCCAACATTGATCTGAAATATTGAATTATGAGCGTCGTCCCTTCGGATTTCAACGTTGCACAACTTCAAGTATGATACGCCGCGCTCATTGGTGCTGGATCCCAGAAAAACGACATTGAAGCTCGCTATTCAGCAGTCCAATTTTTTCGTCTCAAAGCCTGCTATTGCTACACGATTAACTACGCTATCGTGACACAATTTGTCGAGGAATGTTTTTTGTGTCTTATCGTCCGTTTCGTTTCAAGCGATGTTGTCCCACGGATTGTAACTTTTTTGTCCGTCGTTTCTGGCCTAATTAACGTGCCGTGAAAGAGCATTCACATTGCGCAGTACTTGGGCCACGTGTTGTTTTCATTTTTAGTAACAGACGGATAAACGAACGGACGCAAGTCTTTTGGAAAGCATGACGCATTCGCCTGTTCATCGTGACGACTGGGCTTCCCTCCCCCGCTGCCGGAATTAATTTGTTAACGTCGAAGAGACTCGTGCATCCGTTAGGCGGAGAATTTTGGTTTTCGCAACAGCGGCGTTTGTTTTACCCGCTTCCGACATTATGCGCTGCCATTGTACGCCATGCATACACTCAAGCATAAATATCGTACATACATAAGTGACAACAAGGTAACGAGGCGAGGAGAGACACGACGAAATGCTGTCGCGGGAATACTCCTGTATGCCCCGTTGCCCATACACAACTGGTGATAAATTATTTCGCCACCCCTTGTTACACGATGTGTATACATATATATAAAGATATATATATATATATATATATATATATATATATATATATATATATATATATATATATATGTGACTATAATTCCGCACTGTCTGTTGGACGACGATTGGGGTGGTTTTGGGTTCGGGGAACCGGCACGTCGGGTATATCTCGCTATATCTCTCTTTCGCCGCTCTTAATGCTCGCACGCGATGCAACGATTCAGTAATGACCGACTCGTAAGTATCTCCGGCAACGGGCGAGACCAAGAGTCCGCCTCGGAAGACAGTCTAGAGAGAGGAAGGGCATACGAGCGTGCAAGTATATGAAAAGATGATCGGCAAGGAAACGCGTGCTTTCGCATGATCTCGCTCACTCCCCAACTATCTTTTTTTCTCTCGCCATGGACGGACTCGTGTTTGTTTCTAGCTGTTTTATGATCCTTGGCGAAATGTTCAATTTTGGCTAATTACTCGTCAGGACGGCACTTTTCTTCCTGGTTTCTCTGCATCACTGTATTTCATTCTGGTGAAGTTTACCCGAGTGGAAATTTTCAGCGGATTTTCGACGACATTGATTCCATTTCATCCTATTTTGAAGGTCTTTGACTCCGTCTGAGCCTCAGTTGAGGCTTAAATGAAGGAGAATGCTAGAAGATCTACTATGAGCCGCAAAGTGTCAATCGAATTAACTTCTGTGGTATAGGCGAAAGGTAGGCAGGTAGGTTTGATTCTATTTGTAGGCGAAATAGTTAATTTCGGGAGGTCAGGGAATGAAGAATTATAATGGAATATAATCGAGATAAACTTCTCAGTTAGGGCTTGCAATCCGAATATCCGGATATCCGCTCATCCTTTAAGGGGCTATACACAGGAGACCTAAAAAGATTGATTTTTCAAGAATTTTTCTTGCAAAGACCTTTAAATCTATTAATGTCAAAATTTGTACACATATTTGATACTTTTAACTGTATTGAAACATTTTTTATTTGTAAAAATAATTATTTTGAAAGCTGCTATAGCTGATCTCCGGGAGCACTTCTAAAAAAAGGCGTCTTGCAGTGAGCACGATTTCTGTGAACTGAATCATCTAAAATTAAAAAAAATATATATTTCGTTAGTATAATCTTGTAATTGATCGAAGGAATAAGCAAAATAATAATTTTTGACAAAATGGCGGCTTCTCAAAAAAAATATCTATTTTTGACAAAAATTAGATTATTTATAAAATGGAAAATATTTATCGGCGAGAAAGAACCTTCGATTAATTACTAAAAAATATACTTGAAAAGATTGATTTAAAATTTGAGACTGATCGGTTCAGCCGTTTCCGAGAAATCTTGCTCGCCGACTTCAAAAACACAGTTATGAGAAAAACGCGTTGAAAGTTTCAAAAGCACTTTACAAATAGTAAAAAAAATAATCACAAATGTGCGTGTAACTTCGAGAATATTCGCCGGATTGACGAGAAATTTTCTGTGTCTGTACTTAAATATATGTTACGAAAATCAAATAATTAAGAAATCGATTTTTCGAAAATTTCAATTGTATATAACCCCTTAAATCCGGTTTATGAAGGTAACTGAATGAGAATAATTCGGATAATACGGATAGTAAAATTCATTTAAAAAATTACGGTTTGAACATGGAACTAACCACAGTAAAATAATAATTTCGGCATTGTGTGCAGTCACTACACGTAGCTAACAAATAATCTTCATTT
Source organism: Ophion obscuratus (assembly GCA_964007375.1). Classification (NCBI taxonomy): domain Eukaryota; kingdom Metazoa; phylum Arthropoda; class Insecta; order Hymenoptera; family Ichneumonidae; genus Ophion; species Ophion obscuratus. The sequence continues at coordinate 34,272,460 of OZ023316.1, read as the reverse complement.
AAAACGTGTTTTTTTTCTTTTTTTTTAATATATTTTTTGTGACGCATTCAATAGTAATTAATTCAGAAAATCCCGCGAGCCGCGCGACTGACAAGTTGCTTACTGATTATTATGTTATGTCTGAATTGCAAGATGCGTGCGCGAGATACGCGACACTAGCGGTGGTATGCCACCAAGCCCTCCGCGCTAGCTTCGATCTCACTCACTATAACGTTTGAATATATGATTGTTTTCAGTTTTTGTCTCGGAGAGAATGCTTAATTTTTTAATCTTAGAAGAGAGAAGTTTTATGTTTTTTTATATGTTGATTGTTTTTTTCTTTGTTTGGTATTTTATGATCTCATTATTACTATGATAATTAGTTTAAGGTCTGGAGGAAATAATTATCTAACGGTTTTCAATGATGCATATTTTATTTTTATACTTCGTGGTAAATAGTAACATACTATTATGCTCGATCATTTTGTCGTATTAAAAATGTTAATGTCGCCCTTAGCTCTATAGCTAATGGATGCCATCTAAAGCTAAAGAGGAAAATGTCGGTTTAAATTTAATAAATATGAATAAATCTACTTTTGAACGGATTGACATTGTTTTTTTTTCGAAATTATACGAATTATCCGGAAAATCCGGATAGTAAGGTTCACTACTATCCATATTATCCGGACACGAAAAATTAACGTATAATGGAGATCCTACTCTCAATTGAGTATTTTTGTTTATTTTGTATTTATACAATATTCCATGCATTTGGTAGACGGGCTGTGATATCTTGTATGTTATCAGTGTATGCCTGTATGCATAATGGCGCGTATGAGGGTATACGTGTAGCACTCGAGAACGGTATGTCGACATCCCACTTAGCGCCTAAAAGTGAAGAAAAGGGAAATTCTCTTGATTTCTATAAATACTGTTCAAATTTTAACCAGACATTGTTCATATCATTATGCATGTTTGAGTGAAATTTCAGAACAGTCGACTATTTTCATTGGCAGATAATGGGTTTTAAAATTGCAACTTTTAACACTGCAGGGTTTGCAGTGAAATTTAGACAGAAAAATTTTCCATAAAAAATATTTGTCCCCTATAATAAGAAAACATATAGCAACACCGCATCGTTCCACGTACCTATCCAATGACGTAAGTTTATAATATAAACAATATAAAATATTAATATTTACAACGTATAAAATATTTTTTTTATGATAAAAGTTTTTAACTTTAGGAAAACGACAATAATTTTTTTTTTCTCGGAATATTGACCTTGAATACTGTTCTACGGTGTTGCCATATGTCTTCTTATTATAGGGGACAAATATTTTTTACGGATAATTATTCTATCTTTACTGAACGTTTTTAGCAAAGGTAAATGGTAAAGGCAAACGAAACTTTTTTTACTCTTTCCCTAACTAGTTTGCTATCTAAACATAATTGTTTTTTTCAAAATTTATAAACACAATAGAATGGTACGACGAATTATATGACCTGACTTTAGGTCAATGCAGACCCTGCAGTGTTAAAAGTTGCAATTTAAAAACCCATTATCTCCCAATCTGACTAGTCAACTTTTCTAAAATTTCACTCAAACATGCATAATGATATGACCAATATCTTGTTAAAATTTGAACAAAATCTATATAAAACAAGAGCGCGCGCTCGTTCTACCTTGAGTAGGAGTTCATTTTACATTAAGCTCGAAGCTATACCTTACTACCTTTATCTCTCACCACTGTAAAGAGGTGGGTCAAAATCGGCAGAAAATTTCGACTCGCGTATGCACTGTAAATTGGATGTGGATCGTCCAAATTTGATGACCTTGCATTGAGAACATGGCGAGTCAGTGAATCTTGGTACTTTTTTTGTAAATGCTGTAAAACGGAGTTGCAAAATACGCGTCCAAATGGTTTATTTTCATTGTAAAGTAAATTAAGGCGGGATATACATTTAGACAGGAAAGAAATAAGCAATATTGAGGGATTTTTTAAACTAAGAAATAATTATTCTACAATTATCAAACTTTAGGTATACTTTAATAGTATATTTAAATATACGAAAGAATTTTTTTAATTAATTTATTATCAAAATGGCGGATCTGTGGTAGAATGTCACAGTAAGATCGCCGCGGGAGTTGCGAATCGGTCATGCAGTCTAGCTTGCTGTAGAATTTGATTTGCAAAAAAGTTCAAACATTTTTTCAGTTAGAACATGTAAAGTTTCTATGTGACAGTAACTAACATGAAGAAAATGTGAGAAAATGGCACGCATTTACAAAAAAAAAATCAACATATCACGCAAGATTTCTGTAAAATGTGGATTAAAACAGTAGTTTTTTTTCCAATCGTTCAAAAATAATTTTCGTCAACTAGAAGGTACCAATATCATCAATATTTCTACCAAGTTTCAACTCAATCGGCTTAAGGGGCCAGGCCCCTTTGAAAATTTAAAAAAATCGAAAGCAAGCAAGACTGGAAGAAATCGACGATGATGAGCAATCAGAAGGGATTTTGTACGGTGCAGGAATTGCCGATTGAGTTTAGGTAAGAGATTTTCACAGTATAAACTTCAAACGCGTTTTTCTCGAAACAACGTTTTCAAAATCTAGCTCCATCGTATCTCTAAAACTAATAACACGATTCTCTTGAAATTTGAACCACACCATGATTCGCAACAAGGTGACCCTCGATGGTTTTAAAATTTTGATTTTACTCTTTTTTTTGCGAAAAACTGCGAAAAAACGCGTTTTTTTACATTTTTCGCTTTTCATCTGCCATTTTTTAATTTTTTTTGATAAAACTTTATATTCGAGGATCATTTTGTAGCTGGTGTCATACTGAATCTAATGGACTTTGATTTTTTTGTTTCAGACAAGCCGTTGTCGAGTAGTGATAGAGCTACCTAGCCCACCTATTTTTGAGGCGTTACGTTAAAAACGTTTTTGTACTTAAAAATGAATGAATTAAAATGTGTGAAAATATTTTTCAAGACTTTATTTATCAAGCCCAACAACTTTTGTATTCATATCTTTTATAAAATCCTCAAAAAAAATCGCGAAAATCGCCCTTTTTCGTGGCTCCAACGTGGACTGGCCCCTTAATAGTTTATGAGTAACCCTGCACGCCAATTTCGATAATGCAATTTTGAGAAAAACGCGTTTGAAGTGCACGTCCGTTCCGAATGCGAGGGGTGAAGCACAGCGTTGACGGGCTGTAACATTTGAAGTTTGTCGAATTTCGCTTTGAAACTTTGGGAAAATATTCGACATACATAGTTCTATCGTTTAAAGAAAGAAAAAAAAGAAATCGATTGTGATCTTTGTAAATGTATAACCCGCCTTAATTGTATATTCAACGAATGTCGTGAAGACTTCTTTTTTATGGCGACTGTATTCCGTGGGCATTCCGCAGAACAGAGGTTCGACGTTGAACCCAAACAAGCACAATCCCCCATCGATACCAATTCCACCTGGTAAATACCGCTATAAAAAGTGCCACTTCGATTGTCGCTGTAATGCGTCATGATCCAACTAGGCATTTAAACATACGTGAGCCGAAAGCTACTTTTTCTACGTATAAAATAATAAATATGACGATAAACTTCCAACTCCCATATATCAGGGCAAGTTATGGTGTCGTTACACTGAAATCCCAAATGTAGTCCTATAGTAATCCTAAAAATCCCAAACGTCCTCATCCACGTTCTCACCTTTACCGTCTCTCTCCCTCCATCTTTCTTTCTTCATGTTTCTTGGCTAAATACAATTTCTAAATGACACTTTTACGTTCACGGCGTAATAAGCACTTCGCGCGGTGCTTCGCGGTGCTTTTCTCATTTTATCGCGCTTTTTCGTCGCACCGCTGTGTATTTTTCAAATCCCCTTGCTCGTCCTCTCACCGTGCTCCGTTAAGGATCGTCTGCCGAGTGGCTACTCGTAAAAACGGTTGTCCGTAAGTGCCGAGTGCAACGTGAAGGAAGAGGAAGAGGTTGAAGGATGACGCCAACATGAAGAACGACTTCTAACCATAGTGACGCTGGTTGGTTCACTTCGCAGCCCCCGTGGGTAGCATCTACGTGCGCGAACTGCAATATTGCTGCTTACCTAGACCCGGCACATTGCCAGTCAACTAGAGGTACCGGACTTGCGCTACTCCGGTGTAAACAACGGTTTACCCAACTGTCGTATAATACCGTTTTCGCCGGGGGTGATTAAGGATCAAGCCGTTCCCCGGTCTCTCGTCCGAAACCTATTCCTCCCTTACCGCTCGTCGCCACCATCTCGGCTCGGAAGTAACTCCACCGAGCCGTGCTCCACAGCTATCTCACTCTTGTTGTTTACTTTATCGCATATTTTCGTCGGCCTACCGCTCGTAAAAGAGCGGAAGCACGGGGGGTGGAAAAAAGAATGCGGTGATTTCGCACACCGGGAGGGATTTCGTTAACCTGCAGACTCTGCAGATTTCATTAAATCCCTTTTGCTCAAGAGGAAGCCAATTATCCGGCATCGTGGCGACGACGCTTGAGGGGCATCTTCGTCACCTCTTTTGATTCGCATGAGAAATGGCTATGAAAAAAAAATGTACGAACACGTGTCCCGGCCCCGTTTTCTTTTTAGGGTTTCTTGTTTCGGGGAGATTACGATATCTTTGGCGCCTAAATTTGACCATTGGATTATGAAATATGGCCGAAAAAAATACGAAAAACAAGAATAACTTTTTTCGTTTTGACCCTTAGTTTTGGATTAACAGCGCTTCGAAGAGAAAAAGTGTATTTTTCCGATTTTCTATGTAAATCGAATTTTCCACGTGTTTTACATTGTTACGTCGTACTTTGTTTGGGTTTTTTTTGTTTATTTTCTCGACATAGCGCATCCCGAAGAAAGCTACATTAACGCAAACCAGCTAAATCGCTTAATAAAGAATAATTCGTAAAATGTCCTGTATCTTCTAAAGGAAGTCAAAATCGCGATTTTTTAATTCTCAAAAAAGTGTTTCTTTTTCGCCAAATATAAATAATCCACGATCAAATTAAGGCGCCAGAGATATCGTAATCGTGCCCAAGCATATGCCGGAAAAATGAAATTGAGAGCACCTAAGACTAATCAACGTTGAACGGTATCGTACACATATCGAAAGTGCTCCAGACCCACTTAACGATTCCACACACACTTCGAAGGTGCTCCAGACCCACCCAACGATTCCACCCACACATCGAAGGTGCTGCAGACCCACCCAACGATTCCACACACACATCGAATGTACTCCAGACCCACCCAACGATTCCACACACACAAAAGTCGCATTTTCTATCGAATATGGACGCTGCATAGTCAAAATTGGGAACCACAAACATAATAATGCTTCGACTTTCAACCCCTTAAACGCCGAATTTCAATTTTTGTCACTCTTGGAAAAAGTGTTATTTTGGGCCAAATATCAATAAACCACGGTCAAATAAAGGCGCCAAAGATATCGTTATCGTGCCCTTGTTTCCGATGACAACGAGATTTTTGCGATGTTTCAAGAAACAAGTCGCTCATCGATTACACCTGGCGCATCGACATATTCGCTTTTTTTCCTTCCCGTTCATATGTTTCTTGCTCTTTTTAGTCTGTTACTGATGACAGAGACACTCAACGGAAAATGTCGGATACGAGACATCCCCCGATACGAAGTGGACAGCAAGCGGAGTGAACATCAGAGGTGCTATCACGTTTTATCATTAAGGCAGTAGGTGCACGAACCTCCTGATTAGAAAAAAAAATTGATATTTTTGTACACTGTAGTAGAGACGTAAAAAATGACGTCCGCGAAAACTCTGCACGCCCTACCAGCTAAATACAATAGTAATAAATTCACGAAATCAATGCATTTAAACCGCACCATATCGGAAATCCGTGGGAATCGAACTTTCGAATGGAAATAATAATAGTTCCCGATTAGATCAGAGCTATGCGGGAAAAGATGAATAACAAGAAAACTGTCGAGGTCACGTATGTTCCATAAAAAATATAAGTTACGGGACATTTCGAGCAGATATCATCGATTCAATCGACTGTTTTTTGCGTTCGTTAGCCGCGTCTGCCATCTCTCTTGTTACAATGTGCACATCACACATACTACAACACACGATTACACACACGGCAAACAAACACATGCTTGACATGTATCGAAAGCACCTGAATACAACGTTGCCGCGGATATTGCCAGAATTATGAAATGGCGGGCTGTGACAACTCAAGTCAAATCTGATTGCGATTTTACTTCACTCACCAAACTATGATACAAACAGTTATCACATGCACTTCTCAAATAATTATATTCTGCATCATGTTGATTATTATACCCAAATACTTTATATTTTGCTTTTTTTCAGATTCGATAATTTATAGATTTTCTGTTGACTAGTCAATCCGCTAGTAGTACCTTAAATTCAAATTTGCTCATTCGCGTTGCTCCTGATCAAACCAGGGTAACTTTTAGTCCCGTCAGCATTAAACGACGTATGTGTTTTACTGATAAACCCGGATATGAAATTCTATATTGGATTCCAATCGGGATTCCCCGTTGGAATCCAATTTCAATCCTAAACGATTGCCACATTATGGAACAGAATCGAACACGATTCCTGATGGATCCCATCGCATTCTGTATGTTGAAGTTTCCAAACAAAATATATGGATATACAAAATCAGTGGATCTTTAAAATCATAAATCTTATCTTAAAAAAACATATATCGCTTGAAAACGTATAGGTATCTTAAACATCAATTTGTATAGCATCGCTGAAGATCTATTGTAATGAGCATTTGTTGTTTATTTTACTGCACTTTGACATTATATTACCACACACGTGCACGCTCACGAAGCGTGCAGGTTATGTTTCAGCGCACCGAGTTTTCTCTCGTAACTTTTCACACACTTTCGAGCCATGTATTCATTGGGAAACAGTGCAGAGTCCAATGGGATCACAATGAGGACTCCCTATGTGCGATGTCCTTAACAAGTCCCTATACAGATGGGTGCATCTTGAGACTTCCCAACAAATTTCTGCACGGGTTCACGAGAGAGTATTTTTTGGGAGATCAAACAAATTCCGGCTGAGAAACTCAAGTAAATTTTTGTTCGAACAATGTCATTTGGGAAATAACGCGGAGTCCCCGCAGATTCCAGTGAATTCCGGATTCCGGATTTCAGGACGACTCCTTACGTACGTTGTCCCTGTTGAATCCCTATAGCGCTGTAGTAGGATCTGAGAACTCCCCAGTACATTTCTGCACGGGCCATTTCTGCATTTCCGCACATATGCCAAAAAATAACTGGATTCAAAGTTTATTTCAGGGGTATCAAGTTATGTGCACAGCGTTGAACAAAAAACGTATATCTTGACATGTACTCGTATCGGCGACGCGCGTTCTATTTTTATCGCGCAAAGCGGCTAACGCTCCGAATACTGCAATCTACTCGTGGAGGTTTCGTCATTGGCTCATCGTGTCACCGCGCATGCCAGGGTGTCACGTTCAGGAATTTTGTTTACGCGCGATCCGGCACCGTTGGAAAGGAATTCCAACGGCGATGTTTTGCTGTTCCCTCGCGATCGTGACTCCGGATTGTAGCGAGCTGATCGTTTCCCACGACATTGTTTCCACGAGATTGGAACGTCACCATTTTCAATTGTCATCTTAGCGAATGCTTTCGAACATGCTGCCGAACATTTCGAAGGAAAAAACAATGATGTGACGAACCTTACGCATGCCAGCATTCACATTGTGAAGTACAAGCACTGAAGTTTTCTCGTCGACCCTATTGGCAAGCCTTCATTCGTATCCAGGCGCCATAATTTTTTACCGATACAACGATGCTCCTGGTGGCCAGGCTTTTCGAAATAGAGTCCGTTCTCGAAGGCCTGTGCCCCTGGGTACATGCTAGATTCTCGATGCACTCAATATAACCTGGCGGCGAGACGTTGCTTCGTCCGTTGATGTGAAATGATGTGAGGCAAAGTGAAGACCGAGATCCCGGTCCGCCGGTGTGAAGGTTTCAGCATTGCGATGCTACATGACAGCGATAATCGGTGAAGGCTCTCCGCCAGCAAATGACTAGAGCTTCTCAGCAATTAACCAACCGTTATCAGACTCTCCAATCAATCCTGCGTCAGTAAACACACGATCTCTGGATCTACGCTATGAGCATACGTACGTGTGTATATCTGTTTTCCTCTTTATCGTTGAACGGCTGATAAGCTCGAAAGATATCGAAAGCGTTTTGTTTTGATGCTGTCGTTGCGTTCGTCTTGGTCTCTGGCTATTATTGCCGACTACGCTGCGCACTGGTCTTCCTGTTTACAAGATCGCGCTCCCTCGTCGCGCTTTCACCGTGGCTTGGATCGTTGCACCATTGTCTCTGGTGAGTCGTGCGATGAAACGCACGTGCCTTCCATCCGGATAAATGTTCGTGTACTTTTGTACAGGGACGTTGTACGCGTATACATTTCTTCAAAAGCTGACTGGATTTTCGTTCGATGTGGAGCGTAAATCGTGACCGGCAGCAAAGCGGACGAAAATTCTCGACTCTTCCTCAGCAATGAGATTTCATTAAGAAAGCGTGTCATATTCGTATACAGGGTGTTCCTCTTGTCTCTGCCACCCTAAATAACTCGGCAATTATCGACGTCACAAAAAAATGTTCCAGACAAAAGTTGTACGGTGTGAAGGGGGCTTTCAAATGCGATCAATTTTTTTTTTATTTCGGTGGAGGCGCTGACACATACTGAAGGTCACCTCCACTTTTTTTTAATGGAATGGTACACTTTTTCTCAGCTATCTCGTGCAGCATCCCAAGCCGCTTAAAAACATTAAGGGGTCAAAGTCGTTCAAGGTCACATAATAAAATGAAATAAAAATCTAAATATCTCGGATCACTACAAAATGTTTGGTAGTGATCCGAGATATTTTCCAAGCTAGATTTCTATAATCGATACGGACCTTGAATGACCTTAGACGACTTTGACCCCCTAATGTTTTTTATGCCGCTTGAGGTGCTCCACAAGATGGATGGAATAAAATATACCATTCCATTTCAAAAAGTGGAGATGACCTTCACTGTGGGTCAGCGCGTCCACCGAAATAAAAAAAAATGATCGCAAATGATGGGCTCCTTCACACCGTATAACTTTCGTCTGGAATATTTTTTTGTGACGTCGATAATTAACGAGTTATTTCGGGTGGCAGAGATAAGAGGGACACCTTGTATACAGGGTGAGGCACACCTTGAATATCTCTGTAATTATCGACGTCACAAAAAAAATGTTTGAATCAAAAGTTGTACCGTACGAAAGGGGTCATCAAATGCGACCATTTTTTTTATCCCAGTAGAGGCGCTGTCGCACAGTAAAGGTCACCTCCACTTTTTTAAATGGGACGGTACATTTTTTTCAACTATCTTGTAGAGCATCGAAAACTGCATAAAAACATTTAGGGGTCAAAGTCGTTCAAGGTCATTTAACGGCGGGGTAAAGTTAATTCGGCTAAAAAAAGGCATGTTTTTAAGATTTTTTTGTGGCGTAACGAATAGTGTTCGTTTATTGAAAAATTTACATATAATTAAGTAACATTTGAACAACATTCCCCTAAATTTGCATTGCAAAATATTCAAAATTGAGCGAGTGAAAATTAAACCCCGGAGGCGCCTCGAAAAAAAGTTGGTTTGCGGTGTGCACCATAACTCGCAACAGAATCATTTGAAACAAATAAATCAAAATGCATTTGTTAAAGGAGATGTTTCTCGAGGTAATGACGGGAGGATTTTTTTTTTTCGATTTTTCGATTTTTCGTAGCACTTGGGAGCCAAAAACCCGATTTTCGCTAAAAATTCGGCTAATTTGTTGTTGAAAAATTAGTAATTATTAAAAAAAACAACAAAGCTCTCGACAGTACCTGGTGAATTATGTGAAGAAGTACTGTGCAGAATTTCAAAGCGATTGGTCCAGTAGATTTTGAGTTATCGTGCACACGGACTTCAAATATGACAAGTCTCAGAAAAACGGATTGAAAAACGCAGAAGAGAAGAGAACGGCATGGAGCAATAGACGCTCAAATACTCATAACTTCGTCAATTTTACTCCGATCGACTTGAAATTTTAACACAATATACTTGATATGTTATGCATTCATTTAAAAAATTAAACAAAAATGAAAAAAAAATGTAATCCTTTACCCCGCCCTTAAGATCAAATAGTGACATGAACTTTATTTTTATGTGAAATTACCTTTATTCACAGTAAATGTTCAAAGTGATTGCCATTGGGATCAATGCAGTAATGCAATCTCCTCATCGCGGATTGTGTAGAATTTCTTATCACTTCGGCACTTATCGAATCACAGGCTCGAAGAATTCTCTCACGCATATCATCCGGCGTAGTTGGACGTTCTTTATAAACAAGATCTTTCAAGTATCTCCACAAGAAAAAGTCCAGAGGCGTCAAGTCTGGCGAGCGAGCCGGCCACGATACAGCTCCTCCGCGTCCAATCCAACGATTTGGAAATCTCTTTTACAATTCGTTTCTAGCTATCAGCGAAAAATGTGCCGATGACCCCTTTCGTACTGTACAAGTTTTGCTTCGAACATTTTTTTGTGACGTCAATAAGAGATATTCAAGGTGGCAACAGTTAGCGCCTCACCCTGTATAAGAGAGGAAAACAAGTTTGAGAACCCAAACTCGACGATCGAGCTACGAAGATACTCAGTTGAGAGGTTCGACATAAGTTCAGATCTTCTGAACTTGTTCCTGTTTACCAGGAAGAACAGGACGAACAGGAGAAGCCACTTTCACTAGGTTCAGCTATACTTTAGAGCATACACACCGACGCACGTGTATACAGGCTTCAGCCGTAGAAGTTGTGCCAAGTACAAGCTGAAGTAGCCGATAATCTTGTACTCCATAAGAAACAATGTGCATGTGTGTGCAGTTATAACTCGCTTCACGGGCTATACTTTCAAATTATCTATGCAAAACATGATTCGGGCTTGTGAAGCAAGCTACACACTACTGGGCAAGCGCGCTGGAAAATCACGAAAGCACGTGAATCGGTATAAATTACTCGGTACAAGTGACTTCCGGAAATAACGTCCTGTGATGGAGGATAGAGTACGATAAAACAACGATGAAGCGAGTACACGCGGTATTCTTAGCGTGCGTCCTCTGGAATAATTGGAGGAGATTTGGCTTCGCGATCATTATTTCCGTGATGATTACTCGCGAACTCAATAAACCTAGAAATTATGCATGAGCAAATTTAATCATTAAAATCTTGAGAAATACTATTTGTCCCTCTTGTTGAACTTACAGGTGGGATTGTACAATAATAAAGCGGATTGAAGGCCTTAGGCCACTCTAGAGGCCAACAAAATAGGCTTTTTGGGGATTTTTGTTTTCAGAAAAACTATAAAATAAATCGAGATTACAAAAAAGAATGTTCGATTACAAAAAAGGACAAGCAGCTCCTGTGATTTATTAATTATAATGAGCCTATGATTTTTTTTTTTCGATTATATATAATAAATGCTATAGAAGTACGTAGGATTTTTTCGATTTGTTGATTTTTGGCCAAACGGCGCACTTCTAAAGTGGAAAGTGAAAAATTTGCCTAAAAAATCGTCAGATAATTGTTAATAACAAATGAACTATGCAATATTAAAAAAAGCCTACGTATTTCCATAGACAATGTATTTTTCAAGATATATTTAACATTTTAAGTGAATCAGTTGAAAATTGTCTGAGTTATGATTCCGGCCAACTTAAAAAATGCAGTTTTGAGGTAGACGCGTTTGAAGTTTTGAGTAGTCTCGCTGCGAACTAGGCGGCCTTGTACTAAAATTCGAAAACCGAGTACTTAGAGATTTTTCCCGGCCATAATCTTTTGGGACATCATTTTTGAGGTCCTAGGAGACCATTAAAAAAAACGATTTTTCGAAAATTCTAGAATGGCCTAATCCCTTAAGGGGTCTTCCCACTTTAGACGCTAAAAAAACGACTATTTCCATGCATTTTTTTTGATAGGTTTATATTATAGATATCGATTTAAAAGTTGATACACTTAATAAATACACTTTCGAACTACATTTTTTTTAAACTATTTATTTAAGTCACTATTTATAGACGAAAATGGTAGTTAAAAAATATCCTAAAAAATTGTAGGTCTGCGCATATCATACGATTTTTGATATATGCAAAATAAACAAAATGGCGGACATTTTTCGAAAAAACAAAAAAAAGACGTTTTTTTCACCTTTTTGACACAAAAATAGTGAATATCAACATTTAAAAAAAATAATTATATGCGCTGTAGCTATGAGTTGTAACGAATATGTGGTTAAAATTTCATAAGGATCGGTTCAGTAGTTTCGAAGATTTTATCAACAAGCCGCCGAAAAACGCGTATAAAGTTTGTTTGGGTTACATAAATACAGAAATTTTAAAAAAAATGTATTTCACAAGTGTATTCATTAAGTGTAACAACTTTTATATCAATATCTATAATACAAAACTATCAAAAAATTCATAAAAATAGTCTTTTTAGCGTCTAAAGTGAGAAGACCCCTTAAAGGGAGAACACTATTATGGCAGGCTGAAAGGGGTCGCTTTTTGCGATTTTTTGTGTCGACTAGATAATTTATTTGGGATTTGGATGGAAGATATGTTATTAAGCATATGTTATTATTCACACGTACAAGTTGCACTTGTTACGTGTGAATTTTGATTTCAAAGAATTGAAAATTAACATCCTTTTTGAGGCGTAATAACGCTTCTGTATCAAAAATGTGGTCCAAAGCCCGGATCGACAACATAAAAATTAGCACAGAAAATTCGCAAAATACCGGGTGTTTAAAAAAAGTGTAATTTTGGCGGAATTTTTACTTACATACGAGGGCTTGAAAAATACTAAATGTAAAACAAAACAGCTACGTACAACGATAGCTATTGCAGTTACAGCAATTTTCGTTTTTTTTTTAAATTGAAAATCGGATAATTATAGCTAGAGTTGTGATTCCGGCCAGGTCGAGAAAAGCGCGATTGAAAACTTCCTACACGTAAATATATCGTTGCTCTGTCCGCTCTCACAAAATCGTTTGTAACTCGGCCAATTTACAATATTTTAACTCGCAATATTGTTCACACATTCTTGAATATGTATACTTTGAGAACATGCCAAAAATCGACTTTTTTTACGCATCACAGTGGTGTCCCACCATTATGGAAGAAATATTTGTCAAATACTCAAGTTCGCGGGTAGACTCCGATGAAAGTTAAACAAAAATTCAGTCTACACCATCTTCGTTTTCGGCTACGACTTTTAGGCTGTTTCAACAAGAGTATTACGGCCTTGGACCACTCTAGAGGCAAAAAAATGGGCTTTTTGAGGACTTTTTTTCCAGAAAAACTACAAAATAAATCGAGATTACAAAAAAGGGTGTTACAGTTACTGATGTCATAAATATCAGTGACTGTATACAATAATTTTTTTGAAGCGATTAATTTCAAAATGGCGGCTGTGCAGCGTTCATCTGGAAACTGCATTTTTTAAGTTGGCCGGAAACATAATTCAGACAATTTTTGACAGTTTCACTTGAAATGTTGAATATATTTTGAAAAATACATTGTCTATGGAAGTACGTAGGATTTTTATTTTTAATTGCATAGTTCATTTGTTATTAACAGTTCTGACTATTTTTGAGGCAAAGTTTTAGAAAGTGAAAAATTTCGTCAGATGATTGTTAATAACAAATGAACACAATAATATGTAATAACACAATATAAATTTTTTTTTTAAATATAAAAATATAAAAAAATATAAATATAATATAAATATAATAAATATAATAATAAATATAATAAAATAAAAAATATAAAAATATAAAAAAATATTTTTAAAAAATCCTACGTATTTCCATAGACAATGTATTTTTCAAGGCGTATTTATCATTTCAAGTGAATCGGTTAAAAATTGTCTGAGTTATGTTTCCGGCCAACTTAAAAAATGCAGTTTTGAGATAAACGCTGCACTGCCGCCATTTTGAAATAAATCGCTTTAAAAAAATTATTGTATACAGCCACTGATATGTATGATAAACACCTTTTTCGTAATCTGGATTTATTTTGTAGTTTTTCTGAAAAAAAAAAATCCCCAAAAAGCCTCTTTTTTCCGCCTCTAGAGTGGCCTAACCCCTAAAATGGTACTTGTAAAATACGGCAATTTTTTCCGTACCGACGAGTCTTACTTTTCGATCCATAACAGTACAATAAAACAGTTAGCTCCTTAACTAATTAATAAAGTCCATGTACCTACTTCAATTGAATGCCCGAAGTAATACAGTTAAAGGAGTGGATCGTGTAGCGAAGAGTCCTCGGGATCGCTGGGAACGGGTAGTAATAACCAGTTGTACGTCGCAATAGCTTCTACCTCTCAACCTTTTAGACCTCGGGGGCGAGCTTCGAATGATCAACTTGGGGAACGAGTAAATTGTTACTTCGGTACACTAGATGGACTTTACTGTGCCAAACGTTTCTCTTCTGATACCTTTTAACCTTTGGCTCGTATGGAATATCTATACGCGCATAAATATAATTGCATATAATGTGTTTATATACGTTACGCTTCGTGTACTGTGATTATAAATATTACTGACAGGTTGACGCGTTCGTTACCGAGTCTTCGCACTCATAGGATCTTTTGCGAGGATTTTCCCGGAAGAACGTATGGACAACGTTCACTCGAGTATCATAATGTTATTATTATCATTTGATAATAATAATAATTATTATTCATTACTATTTGTTCATTATTAATGTTAACCGATCCGAATAAATGTCTGGTTGAGAGAAGTGCGAAGATTTAAAAGCCGTCGCGTTGCAACGCAGATGAAAAAATATGCCCACAGGGGTGTCCCGATACAAAGAGAAAAGCGCTTCCGAAAAGGATGATCCTCAAAGGTCTCATTGGAAAATCCTTAGATATACACGCATAAACACGCCTACACAAATCTTTCTCTTTGCCCGTATGGCCGTCTGAATGGATCTCGAACCGTTGGTTTTTCCCGTTTCAAGTGTGACAAGCGACAGCGCGCATGTGTGTGTAAATGCTTTATCATTGTGACAATAAGTGCATTTGCCATTCCGTACAATCTCGAGCGGCGGAAAGTACATACGGCGGTCTTCCGGAAATCCTCATTCCCGAGACTCTTTTCACCTCCTACTTGGTATATTAGTACAGTATATCCCCTAGTATGATACGATATTTGAACAAAAGGAACAACGAAAAGAACAACACGGGACGATAAAGTTTACAACCGTGCGGGGTGGTGTATTTTTTTTTATTCCCGAGAATGCACATTTAAATTTTATTTATTCGCAGATCTTTGCGAATGGTCATATCAATAAAACACGGTCGTATAAATGATGAGGCGAAACACCGAATGAGAAACGAAAAAAAATATTAACGGGTTACAGCTAACTCGTGGGTGGAAAAAAGTGGAATTCTTGTGAATTGTTTCTTGGAAAACGTGTGCAGGTTTTCTTTTTTTGTTCCAAGTATCTTTTACAATTTTGGTGCTGAAAATATTTATAAATGTGGATTTATAAATGCAATAAAATGTAATAAATGTAATGAATGTAAAAAATAAATAAATGTAAAAATGTAATCAAAATATTTATAAATGTGGTGCTGAAAAATATTTATAAATGTGGAAAGACAAACGTCTTTCGCGATGCCTACTGGTTCTCGGAAACCAATCATCCGAAATAAAAACATCAAGCGCATTTAGTTATATAATAGAGTTTTATTTGCACAACTTGTTATAAAGTTTTTTACAAAGTTTCTTTTACAATCAATCTCATTCACGAACTTACACCTAACAACTTACGTCTAAAATTCTATCCTATATCCTAACCACTACTGCTCGCTGTCGCTCTCATCTTTTTCCTCTTTTTTCATTTTTGCACATAATGTCTCTATTTCTTTGAAGTAGCGGCAAATTCCCACATTTATTTTCCCGCTTAACATATTAATGATCTCCCCCTTTATCGCAACCTCGTCAACTCCTTGTATCCACTCCTCCGCTTCTTTTCTTGCCTCTTTTGGCATCATTTCCCAGCCTTTTTTGCAAATTAGGAGGTGCTCCACTGTCTCAAATTTCTCCTCACAAATCCTGCATCGCCAATTTTTCTCCCCCTTCTTTCCCGCCCTCCATACATTTCCACATCTTATTCTTGCCCACAATTCTTTCTCCCTACCCTTCACTCCTTCCTCGTTCCAGTATTTCCATGGGCTTTCTTCGTTCTCCACCAAGTACTTGTATAAACTATTGTACGATGATTTTTGTACTCTTTCTTCTTCCTCCTCCAGTATTTTTTTCTTTAGGTTTTCTAATCCTTCTCTCACCTTTTTTTCTAGTTCGCCCAAGCGCATTTAGTTTCTGCATGAAATTATCTCATGCTTGGACGAAGGATTTAATAAAATATTGATTTTTTTTTTAATGGACGCAGTCCAAAGTGAAAGTATTGATTTTGGTGAGAAAATCGTATCTACCCGTGCAGAAATTTTGGCAGGGATACAGCTGGATTCTGACTTGTATCCCGGGCTCCCAGTCGGGATCTAGTCCGATATCGGATCAGATTCGAAGACTAAATGTAAGATCCGTAAACTGGATGCCATTGGGGATCCAGAACCGGATCCTTTAATGACTCTAAATAGATTCCCCATGGAATCATTGAGGAATATGGGAAGGATCACGGGTGAATACAGGCTGAAATACAATGTCAAAAATGGAATTATGACATGTTAAATTTATTATAAAAATAAATAACATTTATAAAGTTTTGGTGCATTAAACCATCAATAAAAAAAAAATTGTCCAAAGATTCAAATGGCAGATCGCGCTCATCGCGAGATTTTGATGTGAATAAAAAAAAAATTCACATCAAAATCTGTGAATGCAAATGTATTGACAAGAAATTATAAATACAAAAAAATTCACAAAATTAGTTGTGAATCTTTTCGTATTTAAGATAAATTAAAATCAAATTCAAAATGATTAGATTAAAATTTGCGCCAAAAGTGAGTTCGTACGTATTTTGAGAGAATACATTGCCTCGAGACAAAGAAATTTTTGCACATAACTTTTTGTGCGAACATTTCTTTGCCTCAACACAATGTTTTCTCTCAAAATACGTTTACACTTGTGGTGTAAATTTTAATATAACTGTCGTGAATTCGATTTTTATTTTCTTCAGCTTGAGGAAATTCACAACTCATTTTGTGATTTTTTAAATATTTATAATGTAATATTTGAAACTCACAACTTTTTTTGCAAAAATTTCTTTGCCTCGACGTAATGTTTTCTCTCGAAATACGTAAGAACTCACGGTTGGTGTAAATTTTAATCTAATCATTGTGAATTTGATTTTAATTTGTCTTAAATACATGTTTATACCCACCGACATGTCGGTGGGTATAAACAGAGGCTTATTCCCCAAAACCGGTATCCCGGTTAGAATCCAACTTGCATCAGTATCGGAATATGTACGATGACGATGGCATAATTTTGAAAATTTTCGCATCACGTGTATTTTCGGTATTACTATGTAATTCCTATCTATAGATAGGAATTTTATAGATAGGAATCTATAGACAGAAGTTCCTATCTATAGATAGGAATTCCATAGTAATACAGAAAATACACGTGACGCTAAAATTTTCAATATGATGCCATCGTCGTCGTACATATACCGATACTGATGCAAGTTGGATTCTAACCGGGATACCGGTTTTAGGGAATCCATGACAAATCCTGATCGGGATTTGATCGGACATAGGGTATCCCGATCAAAATTTCTGCACGGATATCTTCGTATCTATTTTCTACCATAAAATTTTTCACGATAAAAATCGGATCTATTTTCGTTGATAAAAAAAAACTATACATTGGAAAGAAAATACCTTCGTTCAAATAGTTCAATAGTTCGCTTTTCGATCTGTAAAAGAAGCTTGTAAAAGTTAAACTCGATCGGTTCAGTGATTTTTGAGATATCGTGGTGACCGATTTTGAAAAAGTCATTTTGAGAAAAACTCGTTTAATGTTCGCCGATCCGCGGAGGATAGCTATAAACGTCCGTAACTCCCTCCATTTTATATCGATCGACTTGAAATGTTGACAGCCTATTTTTGAAACGTTACATTTTGAGAAAGCTCCGAAAATGACAATTCGATATTTACAAAACATTTGAACTTGGTGTGAGCCTTTAATGAACCGTGCGGTAACTTAACACGGATGAATCAAATTTTGCGATGAAATTGTTGCTGTGACATTCGTCTTCGTATGACACCGTATGTGATATTTTTCGCTGACGCACGAAATCGCCCATAATCTGCTACGCCTACTAATGTCCAACTATATATTGGAATTTCAGTTTAGTAAAAGTTCCACGGTTTTCAAGGTTTGGGGCTTTGTTATTTATTAAAATAAATCATCTGCTTTTTGTTTTTCGCATACCATTGCTACAAATGATATGAATCAACAATAACTAAGCAACTTTTTTAAGTAATTGGCACGATATGCGTGATACATCTTTTTTACACCGCAATCAAAGTCAGATGTTCGAATTGGTTTGTATGAAAATTGTGCATAAGATCGTTTGATAAAGTTTCCTTAACATTTACCTAAGGTTAAAAAGAAGAATTTTCTAGATAAAACAAATAACCAGGAGTATTTGAAAAAAAAAACGGGTCAAAAAAGTTATGATTTGTAGAAATGGCATGAGAAAAATCAAAAGCAGATGATCGTTACCTCGAAAAACGTGGGACTTTTGTTAAGGCGTTACCCCCACTTGTAGCGCAAAAAAGGCCTTTATCATGAGTTTTTTAAAAGAAAACTACAAAACTCTTTTAATCGATCAATATACCATCTTAAAGAACATATCTTGAAGAACTTTCAGTAATTTTTTTATTGAAAAATATTACATTGTTTAGTGGCAAACGGCCGTCAATGAAATAATGTTTTTATATACACGGTTTGCGGTGACCAACATTGCGGCGAAGTGGATCATCTGAAAAAAAAAAATGCAGATGGATTTAGTCAAATATAAGTATAAACTAGTCTTTAATCGAAGGTTTTTAAAAAATATTCATTTTTCACAAAATGGCGGACCGTCAAAGTTAATGGTTCGATTTTTAAGAAAAAAAAAACGGTCGTTTTTTGGCTATAAAACTGCCATTTTTTTCGAAAAAAAAAAATCGAACGATTAAAGACTACATTTTTATGTATTAAATAAGCCTGCAAAATTTCAAGAAGATCGGTTCATTAGTGTTCGAGTAATCTTGGTCACCGACTCCAGAAATGCCATTTTGAGAAAAACGCGTTTAAAGTTTCAATTTCCGGTCGTTTACACAACGGATTCTTCTCTTTCAACGCTCATATCTCAGTCAATTTTGTTCGGATCGACTTGAAATTTTCAGGACATATTCTCAGATACTAATACTTAAAAAAAATGCAATAAAAAAAATCGATTTTTTCAAAATCGCAAGTGGGGGTAACCCCACTTGCGATTTTGTATATGCGAAACTATATTTAAGCTGAAATTCTAGCATATAGTAGGACATGATCTGATCTATCGACAGTTGCAGGATTATCCATTCATAACAGGACACCCTGTATATATAAATATATGTGTGTGTATGTGTGTGTGTGTGTGTGTGTGTGTGTGTGTGTGTGTGTGTGTGTGTGTGTGTGTGTGTGTGTGTGTGTGTGTGTGTGTGTGTGTGTGTGTGTGTGTGTGTGTGTGTGTGTGTGTGTGTGTGTGTGTGTGTGTGTGTGTGTGTGTGTGTGTGTGTGTGTGTGTGTGTGTGTGTGTGTGTGTGTGTGTGTGTGTGTGTGTGTGTGTGTGTGTGTGTGTGTGTGTGTGTGTGTGTGTGTATATATATATATATATATATATATATATATATATATATATACATACATACATATATTTATATTGTGACCCTTCGAAAAAAAACTCCAAGAGAACTAGAAAAAATGAGGTGCTCTTCTGGTCCGAGATTCGAACCAGGGACTTTACGATTACCGGTCGACTGCTCTGACCACTGAGCTACGCCAGCCCGTTTATCTTACCATTCTCGTGTTGTAAACACATGTTGCACAAATGTTGTAAACACATTTGTGCTTGTGATTCGAAATCGAACTTAGCGCACACTTATTAAAATCGCCCTCTCTATCTTTATCTGTCAATCGTGCTCGTTACCGATGTCTTCTTCGAAAATGACGTATACCCAAAGGAATGCTCGCACCGGTTGTGCTACGTTCGAGGTCCAAGTACTTGCTTTTATGTGCGCGAATGTATCTACAATTAAGTATATATATATATATATATATATATATATATATATATATATATATATATATATAGTATACTACAATATCGAAACTATGCGCAAACCAGCGAAGGCGGGGGAGCACGAGCCCACGTATGGCTGTGGCTAATCGATGCGTATATGTTCGATCCTCAAAGCCGCGAGAGCCTCGTTAGGCGCGCAATTAGACAGATAATTGGACATCGCGGGAGGTCCTCGTCGCAAGGTGGGTGGGTTCATCCGTAAAGCGAGTTTCACGAAGGAAGTTTCGACCACACTTTCCTCATTGTGCGTTTCATCGTGTACGTTCTTGGTATCATTCGCCATGTCCTCATTTCTAAGTGTCTTATTATTTATAAATAATAATAATAATAACTGCAAGCTGGAAACTATATGAAATTCAGACAATGGGGGATAAACAATCGGTACCTATGACGTTGAAGTTAGCATCGTTGGAATTTAACGATCTTTTTGTTCGTTTTTTTGTTTCTTTATTTTTATGCTCATCCAAAGCCTTCTTTTTTGGCATATTAAGGGGGGATTGTCTTTTTTTTCGCAAAATTTACCGCTTCTTGGGAATTTTTTTGTGAAGAAAGTATACAACGGAAAACTTGTGAAACTTGGCATATAGTTTTATTGATCTATTTACTACATACAAAAAAAAATTTAAACAATTTCATCAAAAAATCCGCCTCGCACCCCCCTCGACGCGCGATGGTCCTTTTTTGATGGTGTGCACGATTTCTCAAAAACTATTCAACCGATTGCCTTCAAATTTGGACAGAATGCTCAGCTGACATCCTTTTATCGTTTGATGAAGCAAAAAAGCAGTACGTTTAATAGTTTTTTATTTATAACAAAAAATCGATCAATTTTTTTCGAAAAATCGATACTTCAAGTTCAAAACGTCACCAAATCGTCAATTTTTTTTTCCCATCATCGAACGATAGCTATATGTGTCTAAAGTAAAATGCTTTTTGGGTTTTTGTTGCAGGATGAACGTGAAGGCTGTAATCGTGCACACCATCAAAAAAGGACCATCGCGCGTCGAGGGGGGTGGGAGGCGGATTTTTTGATGAAATTGTTTAAAAATTTTTTTGTATGTAGTAAACAGATCAATAAAACTATATGCCAAGTTTCACAAGTTTTCCGTTGTATACTTTCTTCACAAAAAAATTCCCAAAAAGCGGTAAATTTTGCGAAAAAAAAAGACAATCCCCCCTTAAGTTAGTAAATCTCTAATAAGAGTACGTAAAAATGCTAAGTTATTATCAGGGCCAAGAAAATTCGATAATTAAAAAATAATTGATGTTCGTTGCATTTCAACGATGCAAACTTCAAGATCATAAATCGGTGTCCAGGTGAAATTTTGTGTCGAGGCGATGTCGCATGTGAAAAAAAATCTGAGAGAGTTAGAGAGAGAGAGAGAGAGAGAGAGAGAGAGAGAGAGAGAGAGAGAGAGAGAGAGAGAGAGAGAGAGAGAGAGAGAGAGAGAGAGAGAGAGAGCATCCATATAGAAAATAAATGATGTTGCGAATTACCTAACGGAAAGTCAACTTTACGCATTTATATAAGACCTCGCACGCTTTTGTGACTAATGGTTAACAGCTTCGTCGATTAGTGGAGCCGTTCCGGACGTTTCGGGTGTGGTCCCTTCTCATTCTGCTCTTGGCTCACCGACATTGCTCATTTCTCCATCTCTCCCTTGTATTCTCTCCCCCCTGTCTCTCTTTGCAAATACGTTTACATCCATATATATGAAGCTGTATACAGGAGGTACATACACTAACAACGACATCTGCAAGACACCGTACATTATGCGTGGAGCGTGCTTGTATGTGGGAATACAAATACCTCGCAGTCCGGGTTAACGATGTTTCGGATAATTCGGTCTTACGCGCGCTGTAAATTCATCAAGCTAGCCCATCTTGCTTTCTAGCGGGGAACTTTGCCACCGCGGCTTCAGATGTTGAAGTTTAAAGCGGGACACCACTGTGACGAGTAAAAAAATCGATTTTTTTTGCATTGTCCTAAAGTATACATGTTCAAGAATATGTCTACAAATGTTTCAGTTTTAATATTCAAAAGTGAGCAAGTTACAGACGATTTAGTAATAGCGCAGCGATTTACTCATACTGAATTTATCAGTCGCGTTTTTCGCGAAATTACTTTTCTCGATCTGGCCGGAATCGTAACGCTAAATACAGTGCTAGTACAGTCGTGCTGTCGCTGAAAAAACCCGGAATCGGAGAAAATTAGAAGAAGGCTAGTTTTTTGACAGGTAATTTTGTAGGTGCCGCGGATGCTAAATCCAAGTTTGCCTAAAAATTGGGGTTTAGGGTTCTTTTTTAGGGGATGAAAGGAGATGGGGGTGGATTAATGCCAAACTACAACCCCTACGAGGTCGGCGCCATGAGACAAAATGTTCAGAAAAATCCGAGCTTTATTTTTGTCCACAGCGCCGAAGTCGTGGAAGTTCATTTTGAGGGTGAAAAAGTGGGGTGAAATTTTGAAAAATCGGTTTTAATTCCACAACTCTTTAGAAAAAAATCGTACGTTTTTTGTTTAAATGGGAACATTGTAGCCCTTGAAAAGACGCATCGATCGAGCATTCGATCATCACTCTCCGATAATATCTTCACCCCCAAAAAATGGCTAAAAAACGTAAAAAAAAATAGTTTATTGAATAACTAAAAAACAATCGGTTTTTTGAGTATGGTTCAAATGTACGAAATGTAGAGAATAATTTTCTCCATATTTTCGTTGCTATGGACCACCCTTGAATTTTGATTTTCCAACCCCTCCCGGGGATTGATAATTCAAAATGAAATTTTGGGAAAACTATAGACGGCACGAATTCGCCGCCGTGGAAGAATTTGTAGCTTGAACCCTCAACTACATTTTTGTCCATAGCGCCAAACTCGTATCTCTCCAGTTTCGGTCAATAGTTTTCCCAGAATTTCATTTTCAATTTTCAACCCCTGAGAAGGGTTCGAAAAAGCAAAATTAAAAAGTTGTGCATAGGAACGAAAATATAGTGAAAATTATTCTCTACATTTCGTACATTTGAACCATACCCGAAAAATCGATTGCTTTTGAGTTATTCAATGAACAATTTTTTTGTTAATTTTTCAACAATTCTTTTGGGGGTGAAGATATTATTGGAGAGGGTTGATCGAATACTTGATCGATGCGTCTTTTCAAGGGCTACAACGTTTCCATTTGAACAAAAATTGTATGAATTTGTCCTAAAGAGTTATCGAATGAAAACTGATTTTTCAAAATTTCACCCCACTTTTTCACCCCCAAAATGAACTTCCACGACTTCGGCGCTATGGACAAAAATAAAACCCAGATATTTCTGAACATTTTATCTCCCGGCGCCGACCTCGTGGGGGTTGTAGTTTGGCATTAAATCACCCCCAACCCCTTAAAGAAAAACCCTACCCCCCGATTTTTAGGCAAACTTGGTTTTAGCACCCGTGGCACCTACAAAATCACCTGTCAAAAAAATATCCTTCTTCTAATTTTTTCCGATTCCAATATACAGCACGACTGTACTATGCGTCGGTCAATTAAAAAAAAAAACCCAATGTCCGTAGTTGCAGTAGCTATCGTTGTTCGTAGGTATTTTCTTTTGTTATGCGATTTAGTATTTTTTCAGTCCCCGAGTATAAGTAAAAAAATTCGCCAAAATTACACTTTTTCACGAACACCCGCTATTTTGTGATTTTTTTTCGAAAACGGCCATATACGACCGGAACTACATTTATATAGATTGTAAAACTTTTTAATTTTAATTTTTCAGAACAACCATTGTCAAGTTATCGATCCGGCTGTTGGACTACATTTTTTACACAGAGGCTCTATCATATCTCAATCACGATGTTAATTGTTAATTTTTTAAAATAAAAGTGTACACGAAATTAGTTCAATGTTTGCTTAATAACACACCGTTATTCCAACCCGAAATAAATAATCTAATGGACAAGAAAAAATCGAAAAAACGATATTTTTCGGTCCGTGACAGTGGTGTCCTCCCTTAAGGCGGCATATACATTTACAACCATCAAATAATCGATTTTTTTTCTTTAAACGATAAAGCTATAGGGGAATTCGGAAGTCGAAGCGAGATAATAACGCTAAGGTTATTTTCAAATAAAACAATACGTATATGTATCAGTCAACTTTAATTACTTTTTAAACTAATTACATTTATTAATCTTTTAATTTTGGAAGCAAAAAATCAGTCTTTCTGATTTGTACCATGCAATATACATTATTTATTAAATCTGTATTTTTCCCATCTTATTCCGTATGCGGGGCAAGGTGAAACACGGCTGGGATAATGATGGGACACGAATTATTGGCATCTTTCGCATCTAAAAGTGATTTAATTCTCAATACTATCAATTTGATAAGCCAATCATTCGTACAGTCGTGCTGTATATTGGAATCGGAAAAAATTAAAACCGGCTAGTTTTTCGACAGGTGATTTCGTAGGTGCCACGGATGCTAAAACTAAGTTTGCCTAAAAATCGGGGGGTAGGGTTTTTTTAGGGGGTGCGGGTGGATTAATGCCAAACTACAATCCGCACAAGGTGCGGGAGACAAAATGTTCAGAAAAATGCGGGTTTTATTTTTGTCCATAGCGCCAAAGTCGTGGAAGTTCATTTTGGGGGTGAAAAAGTGGGGTAAAATTTGGAAAAATCAGTTTTCATTCGATAACTCTTTAGGACAAATTCATACAATTTTTGTACGAATGGAAACGTTGTAGCCCTTGAAAAGACGCGTCGATCGAGTATTCGAACAACCCTCTCCAATAATATCTTCACCCCCGAAAGAATTGTTGAAGAACTAACAAAAAAAATTGTTTATTAAATAACTCAAAAACAATTGATTTTTCGGGGATGGATCAAATGTACGAAATGTAAAGAATAATTTTCTCTATATTTTCGTTCCTATGCACAACTTTTGAATTTTGCTTTTTCGAACCCCTCTCAGGGGTTGAAAATTCAAAATGAAATTCTGGGAAAACTATTGACCGATACTAAAGAGATACGAGTTTGGCGCTGTGGGCAAAAATGTAGCCGGGGGTTCAAGCTACAAATTCTTCCACGGCGGCGAATTCGTGCCGTCAATAGTTTTCCCAGAATTTCATTTTCAATGTCCAACCCCCGAGAGGGGTTGGAAAATCAAAATTTAAGGGTGGTCCATAGCAACGAAAATATGGAGAAAATTATTCTCAACATTTCGTACATTTGAACCATACTCGAAAAACCGATTGTTTTTGAGTTATTCGATAAACTATTTTTCTTTTTGTTTTTTGACCATTTTTTGGGGGTGAAGATATTATCGGAGAGTGATGATCGAATACTCGATCGACGCGTCTTTTCAAAGGCTACAACGTTCCCATTTGAGCAAAAAGCGTACGATTTTTTTCTAACGAGTTATTGAATTAAAACCGATTTTTCAAAATTTCACCCCACTTTTTCACCCTCAAAATGAACTTCCACGACTTCGGCGCTGCGGACAAAACTAAAGCCCGGATTTTTCTGAACATTTTGTCTCACGGTGCCGACCCCGTAGGGGTTGTAGTTTGGCATTAATCCACCCCATCTCCTTTCATACCCTAAAAAAGAACGCTACACCCCGATTTTTAGGCAAACTTGGATTTAGCACCCGCGGCACCTACAAAATCACCTGTCAAAAAACTAGCCTTCTAATTTTCTCCGACTCCGGGTTTTTTCAGCGACAGCACGACTGTACTACATCTAAGTTCTGTAGGATTAGTCCGAATAATCTTGCTTCCATATCATTTTGATCATTTGTGAGTTCTTTCTTTTCCCCTGGTAAAAACACCGGTTGAAGAGGAAGCAAATGCTCTACTAGTTCCATTTCACCCTTTTTAACGTAAATAGTGGCGTGTTGTAAAATATTCCGGGTTTGCAACAGCTTGTATTCATCTTGCCCCTTGCCAAGGCTTATGATTCATCTTACCCCGCGTATTCGTCTTACCCCGAGTTCCCCTATATGTAGAATATTTTCCCAAAGTTTCGAAGCGAAATTCGAATAATTTCAAACGTTACAGCCCGTCAACGCTGTGCTTCACCGCTCGGATTCGGAGCAGGCGTAAACTTCAAACGAGTTTTTCTCAAAACTGCATTTTCGAAATTGGCCTGTAGCATTACTCAAAAACTATTAGATGGAGTTGAAAGTTGGTGGAAATGTTGATAATATTGCTGCCTTCTACTTGTCGAGAAATGTATTTAAAAAAATAGAAAAAAAAACGACTTTTTAATCCAAATTTTACAGACTTGCGTGAAATGTTGATTTTTTATTGTAAAGGCGTGCCGTTCTCTTAAATTTGCCTTGTCTTCATTTCAATTACTCTCAAATAGGAACTATCCATGTTCTTGCTGAAAAATGTTTTGATTTTTTTTTGCCAATGAAAGTCTATGGGAACCAAGGCGGCACCCTTGAATTTTAAATAAAAATTATTAAACTCTAACTACAGTTTGATAAATGTAAAATAATTATTTCTTAGTTTGAAAAGTTCCTTAAAATTGCTTAATTTTTTCCCGTCTAAATGTATATCCCTCCTTAAGGTAAAGTGTATAGTACCATTGCCGACAGCACAAAGCACGAGCAACTCGTCTTCTCGTTTCTCCATGCCTGAAAGGTATCGCCTCATTTAGATATTCATACACCTGAGTGATTGATAGAAAAATATTGCCCAGCGAGTAGTCGAATGACGAGGCTGTTCGTCTTTTCATAATTGTCATTATTTTGTACTCGTTAATGCAGCTGTAAGTGAAAAGTTGTTCGTGTCAATGTGTCACGAGATTACGTAGTTGATTTCTGCGGGATCGTACTGTACCGGCGCAGCGTATCCGTGGCAAATTTTGAAAAACAAAAAAGCTTTACGCATATGGCAAGGCAGACGAGGTGGAAGAATCTTCTCTTTTTTTTTAATGGTGAATTCCAATAATTTGATAAGAGCAATATATTCTCGCGAAACGAGTTGGCTGCATGAAATTTCGTGGGGACAGAATATTTTGAAAGCACAATTATGTTCATTGGACACGATATTAAGGAGACGAAAAAAACATCGTCGCGATTGTGCACACACGATAAGTGTCACACGCACGACGTCGCTATAAATACAGCGTCCAAGAGTTATTTTGAGATTGCGAGATCTGTTGATTCGTATTTATTCATGTATATTTATACCCGTGTATATTTATTCACGACAGTTGCGTATATACATTTGTAACAACATCCGGGTTTTTTTCTCTTCGATACAATGGCAATTTCAAGAATCTATCAAAATGAACGTAGGTGATCCTCAGAACGGCATTTTTTAAATCCCAAAAACTAGAAAGTATTTTTGCGAGTACACACCGTTTGGAGGTCTGTCGAGATCATGGTATAGTGCAGATTCTTTTTCATTTCGAACGATTGTGATGAATATTACAAGAGTTCTCGAGCTAATGATTTTTTTTCATCTTGTACGAAAATTAAACTTCGGCACCCTGGATTAACAGAATGAATTTGTATATAAAAATACAATAGAGCCGCCACATTATGGAAAATAAAATGAGCCATCGTTTGCGAAACAGAACGATTCTACGAGTTTTTTTTTTCAACTGATCGACACGCGCGTGTTTGTTTCTCTTTACGACAATCAACTCGAGAATTATATACTCGGCGGTATTATTTCCTATCGAACAAGTCGCGAGAATTTTTTTTTTCGCAGCTGCTTGTTATTCCATATTTTTTGTCAAAAAGCTGCAAGAAAAGAAGCCTCCTAATTCATACATCTCGCTGCATATTTATGATCGATTAATGCGAGAATGAGGGATCAGAGTCCAAGTGTCAACAACAGCCTCTGGGTCTGTTTAGATCTAATCTAATTAGAGAATTAGTCTCTAATCAAGTCTCGAGAATTTTATTTATTCGCAGCTGCTTGTTGTTCCATATTTTTTCAAAAAGCTGCAAGAAAAGAATCCTCCAAATTGATACCTTTCGCTGCATATTTATGATCGATTTACGCGAGAATGAGGAATCAAAGGTCAAGTGTCATAAACAGCCTCGTTCAATCTAGTCTCGAGAATTAGTCTCTGTTTAGATCTAATCGAATTAGAGAATTAGTCTCTAATCAAGTCTCGAGAATTTTATTTATTCGCAGCTGCTTGTTGTTCCATATTTTTTCAAAAAGCTGCAAGAAAAGAATCCTCCAAATTGATACCTCTCGCTGCATATTTATGATCGATTTACGCGAGAATGAGGAATCAAAGTCCAAGTGTCATAAACAGCCTCGTTCAATCTAGTCTCGAGAATTAGTCTCTGTTTAGATCTAATCCAATTAGAGAATTAGTCTCTAATCAAGTCTCGAGAATTTTATTCATTCGCAGCTGCTTGTTGTTCCATATTTTTATCAAAAAGCTGCAAGAAAAGAAACCTCCAAATTGATACCTCTCGCTGCATATTTATGATCGATTTACGCGAGAATGAGGAATCAAAGTCCAAGTGTCATAAACAGCCTCGTTCAATCTAGTCTCGAGAATTAGTCTCTGTTTAGATCTAATCCAATTAGAGAATTAGTCTCTAATCAAGTCTCGAGAATTTTATTTATTCGCAGCTGCTTGTTGTTCCATATTTTTATCAAAAAGCTGCAAGAAAAGAAACCTCCAAATTGATACCTTTCGCTGCATATTTATGATCGATTTACGCGAGAATGAGGAATCAAAGTCCAAGTGTCATAAACAGCCTCGTTCAATCTAGTCTCGAGAATTAGTCTCTGTTTAGATCTAATCCAATTAGAGAATTAGTCTCTAATCAAGTCTCGAGAATTTTATTTATTCGCAGCTGCTTGTTGTTCCATATTTTTATCAAAAAGCTGCAAGAAAATAAACCTCCAAATTGATACCTCTCGCTGCATATTTATGATCGATTAACGCGAGAATGAGGAATCAAAGTCCAAGTGTCATAAACAGCCTGTTTCAATCTAGCATCTCGCGAGCTGCCGATTATATAAAATGAAGAAAAAAATATACACGATTGCCACGAGTCTGTGATTACAAAGAAGCAAACAAACGCCCGACATTTATCCACGCCGTATCAACAAGAAAAACAAGCACAATATTTTTTCAGCAGCTTGTAATTATCAATTGCCCGGTTTTTCAAAATAGTTTGGCAAGCCCGTGCCGCACGATTTACGATCACTTCGTATTATTTTTTTCCTTCGCATGGGGTATCCGAACATGCAGACGCGTGTCCAGCTGTTCCAACGGACGCTAAGCAGTGGACGCGCTCGTGTAGATAGAAGTAAGGCGCAT
This sequence comes from Ophion obscuratus, assembly GCA_964007375.1. NCBI lineage: Eukaryota > Metazoa > Arthropoda > Insecta > Hymenoptera > Ichneumonidae > Ophion > Ophion obscuratus. The sequence continues at coordinate 34,242,724 of OZ023316.1, read as the reverse complement.
TGCATAAAAAGAAAATGATAAATTTTCAACGCGGATGGCGTTGCCACCACGTTCGCACATTGTCGATAACGATTCAATAACATTTGCGAGCTGTGGATATTATGTACGACGAACGACGCACGACCGAGGGGGGAGGGCATGGAGCGGCATCGCATTGACGTCATACGCGAGAAACACGAATCTTTGGCGCGTGTGCGGGGGCCTCTCGCGATTCGAATGAGCCTCCGCTGCCACTCTCGAAATATACGCGCATATGGGGCATTCCATGCACAATCGGCAAATTCGCGAAGAAAACTCCATTAATCCTGATTGGGATGTCATCGGTCCGTTGACACCCACACCCTTAAAGGGAATTGACATAGTGATAATAATTTTAAAAAAAAATTATCTTTTCCGTTCCAGCCGTCTCATTTTACTTGTCAAAAAATATTTTTCACGACGTTCAAATACATGCCAACTGTGAAATGTTCTTGACAATTATTGTTATGTGACAAGTTACGATTTTGCATTGTGCACAATCGGTTGAAATTCCGAACTTTGAATGCTCCGACGGTTTAAAATTCGGAATTTTGATGTTCCGAAATTCAAGATGGGCCCGGGTTGAAATTCCGAACTTTGATTGATCAGAACGCTCAAAACTCCGAAAGAATTTTACACGAAAGACCAAAACTCCGGAAATCTGAACACCGTCAAAATAATTCGGCTATGGAAGTTTTAAAAGTTTCAAAATTTTCACAATAACGACGATTTATTTCAAGAATTTTTTTTTTTTATTAAGGTAAGATATACATTTACAACGATCAAAAAATCGATTTCTTTTTTTTTTCTTCTTTAAACGATAGAACTATATATGTAGAATATTTTCCTAAAGTTTCAAAGCGAAATTCGAAAAACTTCAAACTTGGCGAGAATTTCTTTTGAAAAATTGAAAAAAAAACTTTTTTAATCCACATTTTACAGAAATGTTGCGTGAAATATTTTTTTTGTTTGTAAATGCCATGTTCTTAACCCTTAGTAATCATACTTAGTTAGAATCACGTATAGTCATACTGGGTCCATGGGACCAAGGAGTTTTTAAATTGTTATAAATAATGAAATAATGCATTGAGCGAATTGAAAAAAATAGCGAGGTATAATTTGAACCTTGTTTAATACAAGGATATTGGTTAGAAATCAAAAATTAAATTTTAAATATGCAAAAAAAAATATGTAAAAAAAAACGTGAAAAATAACTTTTTTTTACAAAAATTGCCGTAACTCTTGTAATTATTGAAAAAAATGGTTTTATAATCTGGAAACAATGTACTTTGAAATAGACATAGCGGTTTCTGTGGGCTTTTCAAAAAGTATATTTATTTCATCCACCGCAGGTGCGATTTAGAAGGAAAGAGTGAAGCGCATACGCATACAAAAAAATGTATGTTTTATTCGGAAGAAAAGTTGTACGGCATCAAAATAATTTGTTTGGGTCCCGTGGACCCAGTGTGACTATTAAGAGTTAAACTTGCGTTTTCTTTATTTTAATTGCCGTCACATAGAAACTAATCATGTTCTAACTGAAAAAATTGTTGACCTCGCTGTAACATTCTGCCACACCTCCGTCATTTGGATGATGAATTAATTTTTAAAAATTGTTTTGTACACTTAAATATACTATTGAAGTATACCTAAAGTTTGATAATTGTAGAATAATTATTTCTTACTTTAAAAAATCCGTCAATATTGCTTATTTATTTCCTGTCTAAATGTATGTCCCGCCTTAAGAAGTGATTTTACGTCAATTTCGAGATTTATCTAGATAATGTTATACGTCCCACATCATTTACAGTCAACTGTGTAGACTTTAGCTGGCACGATTTTGACATGGGGGTCGGTTTGAAATTTCGAACTTTCAATGCTACGACAGTTCAAAATTCCTCATTTTAATGTTCCGAATTTACAAGTTTCGTCAAGATCATGCCAGTGAAAATCTCCACAGTTGGCCGTAAATTATGTACAACGTATAACATTGTCTAGACAAATTTCGAAATTTACGTAAAATCACTTCTTAATTTGAAAAAAATTCTGGACATAATTCGTCGATTTATCGAAAATTTTGAAACTTTAAAAACTTCCATAGCCGAATGATTTTGACGATATTCATTTTTTCGGAGTTTTGGTCTTTCGTGTAAAATTCTTTCGGAGTTTCGATCTTTCGGGGTAGTATTTTTTCGGAGTTTTGAGCGTTCTGATCATTCAAAGTTTGGAATTTCAACGCGATCCCGAAGAATCATCATTTTTCGAAAGATTAGAGCTTTTTTTTATCAATTTTCGATGACAATTAGCGATTGAATGTTTGACGATCTGAGATAATTGGACCGTCGATCAAAAAATTGTTGGCCCGATTCTGGAGAATCACGGTCATGAACCTGGACTGGATCATTGGTATATGCGTGAATATATCCTATCGCGTTTACAATCAGCGCAAAGTCCACAGGTGAGACGAGCGAATATGAGCGTCGAATCCCGCAAGCGAAGTAACCGATTAATTAGCTCGAGCCTTTGCATGTGTATACGTACGTGTACACACGATATCATACGTATATCATCAGAAATAGTAATTGGACCGCGATATAGCCCACGGAGGTGCCTAAGCCGAGCCGCGTGCGTGTAAATGTTCGCCTTGACATCGATTCTCACCTTCGATCTCGTTAACGGTCGCGATCACTCAAACTGCCGTTCCGATATGAATTATCAAATAGCCACGCTGCCTATTGATACGCAGTGAATGAACGACTTTTATCGCGAGGGTTCAAATGTTTCATTTTCCGCCCAACTTTTTTATTTTTATTTTTCCAAGTGCATAAATTACGAGAAAAAAGAAAAGAACGGGGATACCGACCGGGATTTTCCGAACCGCAAAAGCGACATCGCGATACTACCGACGAAGAAAAGAAATGCTGGCAATTTTTTCGATAAAGGGGCCAGTCCACTTTGGAGCCACGAAAAAAGGCTACTTTCGCGATTTTTTTGGAGGATTTTATAAAATATATGAATATAAAAGTTGTTGGGCTTTAGAATAAAATCTTGAAATACATTGATAAAAATTTTATTCATTTTTTTTTATTTTTAAGTACTAAAACTATATATATAAGTACGAACTTTTTTATTTTTATTTTTCCAAGTGCATAAATTACGAGAAAGAAGAAAAGAACGGGGATACCGACAGGGATTTTCCGAACCGCAAAAGCGACATCGCGATACTACCGATAAAGAAAAGAAATGCTGGCGATTTTGTCAATTAAGGGGCCGGTCCACTTTGGAGCCACGAAAAAAGGCTACTTTCGCGATTTTTTTGGAGGATTTTATTAAATATGTGAATATAAAAGTTGTTGGCATTAAAATAAAGTCTTGAAATACATTGAAAAAATTTAATTCATTTTTATTCATTTTTACGTACAAAAACTATAGTTTAACGTAACGCCTAAAAAATAGGTGGGTTAGGTAGCTCGATCAAAAATCGGCAACGACTTGTCTGAAACAAAAAAATCAAAGTCCATTAAATTCAGTATGACACCAGCTACAAAATGAACCTCGGATATAAAGTTTTATCAAAAAATAAAAAAATGGCAGATGAAAAACGAAAAAAGTAAAAAAAAATGCGTTTTTTTCGCAGTTTTTCGCAAAAAAAAGAGTAAAAATCAAAATTTTATAACCATCGAGGGTCATGTGTTTGAAGTTTATACTATGAAAAACTCTCACCTGAACTCAATCGGCTTGTACTTTCGAAGTAAAGTTCTTACGAAACTAAATGTATGCACTTTCGAAAACAGTAAAAAAAATCGATTTTTCGAAATTTTCAATGTGGACTGGCCCCTTAATTCTATAACGGGAGTTCGAGGAAAAAAATTTGCATCGAACCTGTTGTTTATCGCGTCGGGCGCGCTACTCTACGATTTGTATATTCCTGCGTCCGTCAAAAAGCGCGTCACGCAAAATATCTCTTTCATGGCTTCCGAGAAAGAACAAGGAAAAAGAGGACTCCCCCGACAATTTTAGCACTAGTGACGCTCGCGATGCCAATTTGCAAAGCAAATAATCTTCAACGCGTGAACACTTTCGCTCGATACGTTAACGTATTCTTTTTTTTGCTGCGAATTCAATTAATTGCAGTTTTATTTGTGAATAGATACGCGTATGGACACAGGTTATTTTCCTAAGCTGTCGATTTTATTTCCGTTCTCGAAACTTCGCCGATCACACACCTTAAGGGATTACACCTAGCTCGTAGCCGGAAAAAGAGGAACTTTCGTGATTGTTTTCCGGGAAAACGTGTGCGGGTTTTCGATTTTTTTGTGGCCGTAAATATTATCTGAAACAAAATTGGTAAAAAGATTATTAATTAGTACCTTCGTTAATTTGCTATCAAGGTATTTTTTTATCAACATTGACAAAATGGCGGCCGTTTGGAGAAAAAAAGGAATCGAATTTAGCCTTTTTTTCGACAGTTTATCGTTGAATAAAATTGGTAGATTTCAAAAAAGCTTCCATAGCAAGATAAAAAATGGCGTGAAGAATGTTGTGTGAAAATTTGGACGGATAGCTTGAAAACTATTCTTTTGAGAGGGTACGACGTTTTGACAATTACATTTCGAGAAAAACGTGTCCGTCCGCGCCAGGTCATTTCATCATCATTCCATTCTCAACATCCAATTATCGTCTGTGAAGAAAAAAAAATTGTTGCGAAAGCTGCGAGCGGTCAAAAAATATTTAGAGGTCGCTCAAGCGTCTCAAAAATTAAAATTTTCATTAAAAAATCGATTTTCTTTTCGTCCACTTCTCATTCATAAATGTTACGCTTGATAATTTTTAAATTAACCCCGCGAAAGCTCCAGCCGGCCAATGAATATTTAGTGGTTGCTCAAGAGTTTCAAAATTTCCAATTTACCTTATTTTTTTTACTCTTCTCACTCATAAATCAGACGCATTGTAAAAATTTCAAAACAATTAACCCTTTTTTCTTTAGAAGCAATTTTTTCAAATTTACCTCACACTTCTAACCCAAGAATTATAATCTTCGTTCTCATAAAATAATTCTTTAAAGCTCTTGTCCGTGAACGAAATTACAGGTCGTTTTATTCGTAAAACTGAAATGGCAGCTGTTTTCCGCGTATCGTAATGCGTTCCAGAGTTGGTCTCGTCAATCAAACTGCGGACCAATCGTAGCTGTACTCTGTCATTCGCGACGCCATACTACAATAATACATAGTAATATATAATAACACATATCACGTCTAATTGGTGTTGGTTATAAATTATTATAATAAATTATTCAGATAATGTAACACTTCGCTATTTATTTTGTTTTTATGCAACAAGGAATTACAATGCATGCGAGATTAATTTTTTGGCGGAAATTGTGAATTTCGAAAATGTTGAGCGCCTACTAAATATTCATTGGCCGGCTAGAGCGTTCGTGGGGTTAATTTAAAAATTATAAAGCGTAAAATTCACAGATGAGAAGTGGACGAAAAAAAATCGTTTTTTAAATGCAAACTTGAATTTTTGCTAGGCTTGAGCGACCTCTAAATATTTTTTGACCGCTCGCAGCTTCGGTGACGATTTTTTTTTCTCTAAAGAAGATAATTGCATGGTGAGAAAAAGAAAAAAAATAGAGCTCGAATTTGTGCTACCCTAATACACACACACACACACACACACACACACACACACACACACACACACACACACACACACACACACACACACACACACACACACACACACACACACACACACACACACACACACACGCACGCACACGCACACACACACACACACACACACACACACACACACACACACACACACACACAAATTTTGTTTTAAAGGGAAAAGAACGTAAAAGTGAAACGGATACTCGAGGTATCCTCGAGGTCCTTGAAAGGCACGCTAAGAATCTCGACATATAACATACCCTCATTATAGTCGATTGATTCCATTCGTACACGAAGAAAACAGGGACCTCGAAGTTTAGAATTAAAACTATGCTTCTAAAAAAAATCATTAAATGTCAAAAAGTATCGAATGGAAGATAAAAATTGTAATTATGGTATAGTAATAACGAAGAAATTTAAATTTTAACCTACGATATGGCACGTAAACTGATAAAAATAATACATTTTATTCGGCATATTGTGATTTTTTGTAGTATTCAAAAAATATTTTGCTCACGTGATTGGAACAATTAGTTTCCAGTATTCTACAAAAAGTACGGTATAAAGAGTCACATTTAACTAACAACTTCGTAATGTTTGTCGCTATACGCCGAAGATTTATGGTATGCGTATACTGAAATCTATACATACACGAAGATTCATGCTATACGTATAGTAAAATCCATATGAAAATATAGCATATAGGACTCGCGCCTATGCGAGAATAGTTTCAAATGTAATATGCACGCATTATTTTTACTATACAGCATATAGGACTCGGGCCTATGCGAGAATAGTTTCAAATGTAATATGCACGCATCATTTTTACTATACGGTGTGAGAATCATTTTTACACTTCTATAACAACAAGTCTTAGAATTTACAGCTGTATTTTTCTCCGTGTATAAGTACACACCAGTGCTAACTGAAGAAAAACAAATCAAATGACAACATATATCAACTTTACTAGTCTAGAAATCATTTGAGCACAAATCAAACGTGTTCGGCACAATATATATTTGGGTTGAATAAATTTCATTATAATTGCTCGAATCAAATCCTCCACATATTAAATATTCTTAGCAGCTAACAATCCGAAATCGTGCATGCAAATTTTACGTTTACACGAAAAACGATTGGTATTGAACATTCCGCTCAGTCTTCAAAAAAAAGTTAATGGGTCGCGGGTAATGTTTCGTTCTCGACTATTTTTATTAGATGTATTGAAGAATAAAAAATGATACGCATGATTCGGGCGGGGATTTCCAACGACGCCTATTAGAAGATGCCGGAAAGGGAAACTCTGCCAGTGGCCCACCGGACATTCTTATCGGCCGTTAAAAAACCGCGAAGCCGTTCATTTGGGAAGAAAAAACTTCGCGAAAAGGCAGAAACGAACTATACAACATGTATACGTTGTCGAAAGAAATTGAGAAGACGGAAGTGGTGTATGGCGAAGGACAAATGGAGATCGAAATTGAGTGTATTCGGAATTCCCAATTCCGTCAACCGCGGACCTACACAAACACACACACACCCATGGAAATAACGCACGAGACGGAAATAACAAACGCAGAACGTATTTACTTGCCGCCTGGGCCATTTTCGCAGAGCAAAGTCCTGCGGAAGCAAACTCCAAAATTCCCCAAGGTCCTGCCCCGCTTAATTGAGCAAATATAAATGAAGATCGAGCGTGGCTCCATGAGTGCTCGGCGAAACGGCACAGTATGCCAATGAATCGAAAACGAATACGTAATAATGCTGAACTGTTTGTGTTCGGTTCGCGAACGATTTCGCTTACCGAGGACGGAAAAAAACGACCCGAGTAGAAATATTGTCAGGCCTGATATTTGATCCGGGTGTGATCACGTTGTAGTACGGAGGCCTTACTTAAGGTATGCCTCAATTTGCCTGATCCGGTTGGTGTGAGGTGGTAGTCAGGCAACTGGATGTACTGTTTCCTCCAGTTGCCTGATCCAGCTACCCGTGCGGAAATTGAACTAGGGCTTTGGTCGGGCCCAAAAATACGTTTGTTTTTGCATTCATTCCGGAGACTAATGCAGAAATATTGATTTGCTATAATTGTAATTAACTGTTGCGTTGCTGTAAAATATCTCCGGACTGTTTGAATTATTACAAAATTCAAAATCCGAAAAAAGTGTGAAATTTGTCCGTATCATAATCGTTACAAATTTAGATCAGTAATAACGGTTTCCGGTGACGACTTGAAAATTATTTCAAGAACACCTTATGCTTCTGTGCTCTGTCAATAAGACTGTGCTAAGCGATTTATCGCTTCGACCGATGTTGGTGTAGATAAAAGCGGCGCCGATAGGTAAACGTTCGAAAACGACGTATAATTTTGCTATTCGATGAATTTCTGGAGTTTCCCGCTCTAATAGTAAATCCCGCTCTAATAGTGATGAATAGCTTGGCGCCATCTTATTAATCTATCGTCAAAACAGGAAGTAGGTTATATCGCCGTCAATAATTAATTGAAAAGGAAAAAGCTAAATTTAATACAGCCACAGGGAAAACATTTAAAACACACACAAAGAAAGGGGATAGCGAGAGAATAGGGAAACACAATTACGAAAACAACACAGCTATTATAATTATTAGCTGTGTACGAAACACGTGTGTTTGCATTACGAGGTTGATGATCTTATAAGTTGAATCAAATGGTTTTTCCTTGTTGGTGCCTTTCGTGCGTCACGATTGAAATTGAAATTTAAACCGCGATCACTATCGCCGTTATGCTTGTGACATACAGATTATTGATTATGTAAAACGTACTGGTAGAGAAACGACGCGTTCCGTGATAAAATAAAACCGATCGCGTAACGCCGAGAAAAACAATACATCGAAGTAGAGTGGGTTGAGCAAAAACGATAGAAATACGTGCAAGAGAAACATATTCGCAATGTTTTTTTTTTTTTTCGAGACCCGACATGAGCACATATAAAAAAGAGAGGATAAAAAAATCAATTGAATCTTGATGCTCTTAGCGCCAAGTGAAGAGGAGTTTTTCCAGGCAAGATGTGTACAAAAGGCGTGAGAGATGCGGAGAGGAAAGACGAAAACAAGTATTACTAGGAGCGATAATCAAATGTCTTTATTTCACGTGCTTCATATGCTCGTGATACAATGTTATCATGTTCAAACAGGCGTGGGCAACGGAAAATAACAGATGAGCGAGCCGCAGCGGGTGGGGGGCTGTTTTGTTTTCGCGGCATGCTCGTGCGACGTTTTAAACTGTTTGATTGGTTTTTTTTATTAGAAAACTATATAGTACGTGCTGGTAGACGTTTGACATTGGGCCCTTATCAAGGAATTCGGCGGGCAATTAAAGAAAAAATCTTTCTGCACGCATGACTTCGTTGTGCAAAAACAAGCGCGCGTGATTTTTTCGTATCGCGTGAAAAAGTGCCAACAACAGCACATACAATGTTGCAAAAATATTATTTGTCAATGTGAAGACTACGTATCCCACGTAAGATTGAAAATTTTCAGCGAGTCGTTCTTACTAGTTTGTAAAGATCACTTTACGTTAAGGGGTGAGATGCAGTCAGAATTTTCAAAAAATCGATTTGATCACATTTTCTTGAAGTACAATGTTTCGAAAATAACACAATTATAGTAAATAACGACAATTAGTGAAGGGACGTCGGGTCCCCATGGCAGGTAGCGGCTGACAAACGCGCAAACGATAATACCCGGGAAGACAGAATGCTTCGAAGACACCAACAAATTGATATTTTGAAAGCTTCACATCGGCAGAAGCCCTATTGTATGGGCCAGGAATTGATGATTCGATGTAAGTAATTTTTTAATTAGCATTTCTATATATAAATCAAGTGTAAAAGTGGAAAACTCTTTCAGAAATTTTCAAAAATGTATTACTCAAAAACTATGAAGTTTAGCAAAATTTTATAAAGAATACTTTCTTTTTAAAATTGCCTAAAATATTTTTTTTAAATAATCCATCCCGAAAAACATTAATTTTATGAAAAATTGTTTCCACAATTGGCAATAAACAATTGAATGCTCGACTTTTCGGCAAAGAATTGTGATACTCAGATTCAGCGGATCAAAATACATAAAAAAGTTTAGTTTCATCCATCGAGTTCGACATTTTACGAACATATAATAACGTATCCACATCGAAAAACTTTAAACGCGTTTTTCTCGAAACTATGTTTTTGAAGTAGGTGACCACTATAATTTAAATAAACCACTCCATGGATTTTGATGAAATTTGGCGTGCTTATTGATAGCATTAAAAACTAGTCCTCAAACGAAGGATTTTCATTTTTGTTGAAAATTTATATTTTTTAACAATAAATGAGCGATTTTTTAGTCGACAATCGAAAGTTATCTGTCGGAAGCCGCCATTTTGTTGATTTTTGAAAAAAATAAATAAAAAAGCTTCGATTAAGGACTAGATTAAACTAATGATTTTTTTGGTTTTTGTTATTTCAGATGATCCAGTAAAATTTTATGATGGTCACCGCAAAGCACTACATGCCGACGGGGGTCCGACAAAGATGGCGATATTGTTATAAATAATCAATATTTTTCTTTGAAAATTTGTACGAGTCATGTTGAAATATTACATAAAAAGTCTCTGTAACCACTTTTGTAAAACAAACTGAATTGCTATAAAAAAAAATATTGAAACTGCTCGTTTTTTCTCGCCCCGAACTGCATCTCACCCCTTAATACAGCACGAAATGACGTAACCCTTCCTATCGTTTGAAGTTCATGATTATTTTCTACGGCGGTGATACTTGGATTGATCTTGTTGAGAATTTATCGAGCTGTGTTAGGCCCCGGTTTGGTGTCCGGGGACCACTTTTGGTCTCATCTACTTTGACAACTCCAAATACGTGGAAAAGTTGAATTCAGAGTGTTTTGATAAGGATGTAAAAGCGGAGGAAGGAAAAAAAGTAACAGGGAAAAAATTCGATATACCCGGGTAGCAATTGTGGAAATCCAATTGGATTCCCGCACTAGTTTCCACTTCCTGATAGGGATCCAATGGGTATCTATACTAAAACGTCACGCTCGTACACAGGGGGTCAAAGTCGTTCAAGGTCATTAAAGGTCAGTATTAAAATGAAATACAAATCCAAATATCTCGGATCACTACCACATATTTCGTAGTGATCCGAGATATCTAGATTTGTCCCATCGATACTGACCTTGAATGACCTTGAACGACTTTGACCCCCTAATGTTTTTTTATGCGGCTTGAGGTGTTCCACGAAATGTTTTAAAAAATGTACCATTTCATTTGAAAAGAGTGGAGGTGACCTTCACTGTGCGTGAGCCCCTCCGCCGAAAAAAAAGCAATCGGTCGGATTTGTTGGCCCCCTTCACACCATACAACTTATGTCTGGAATATTTTTTTGTGACGTTGATAATTACCGAGTTATTTTCGGTGGCAAAGAGGGACATCCTGTATAAGCACACACCCCGCAGATATTAATACCCAGGTAGGAATTGACGATGAAAAAAGGGCTCGCCAAGCTCTGAAACAAGGCTCACATTTTTTAATTCAGGCTGAGCACCAGCCTGATTTCAGGCCTAGCTGAACCTCTGAATGATAACGCGGTTTCAGGCTCTTGCACACAGGCTTGACCAAAGGCTGGTAGAAAAGCCTGTACTAAGCCTGAAACGACGAAACAACAAGGCTCAAAACGAGCCTTAATGAAGCCTTCACGAGCATTTTTATGACCACACTTATCCCAAACTCTTCTCGAGGCTATATGAGGCCTGTTTTTAGTTTTCTATATTCTACATTGGGGTAAATTTAATACATTTGTGAAGAATTCATTTTATTCATTATATATACTTATATTATTTGTTATAAAATATATATAAAAAATATTTTTTTAAACAATACTTTATTTTATTTGGTGTTTATGGGACACGTAATACATAGAGTGTACGCAAACTCCAGAGAGTGAGTGTATACGAAATCTGTGTGTGACGAGAAAAAAAAAACTTTTTTGTGTACCTCATAAATATCGACGAGAGCATATGTTCAAATGTTCTGAGCTGCCTTCTTCGCTTTCGTTTTTCATGTCTTCGCACTCGACAAATTCATTGCAACATTTTTTTTTTCATAAAAGTACAGAAATAATATTATTTTAAACTTATTTTATTTTATCACAACCTGAAACAAGCCTGCATCCAGCGTTGATTTTTTAGCCTTAAAATTCACCGGCTGAATAAAGCTTGAAATAACCCTGAGTTTAGGCTAAGCAGCCAGTCTTGGTTCCAGGCTGCGCCAAACGATGCAATGAAACCAGGCCCAGGTCTGTCTCACTCAGGCTCGGTGAAACAAGGCTCGCACAAGCTTGTTTCCATCGTCAGCCTTTTGATTCCCTACCTGGGTAGTGCTTACAAAATTCACCACAGCTGACGAGATGATTTATCGAAAAATAACGAATATGTTTGACTTGATCGAAGTTCTTTGGAATAGAGAAAGAACATTTATACGCCGCGATCGGTCGAAAATACTTCTTTTGTTCTATAAGATAATTTAAAACGCCATTAAATATGTTTTCCCCTACGTCTCTCCTAACGTATTCATTGAATTGCTTCGTATTTAACGATGAGTCGTATCCTGGCAATTTGGCTTTAAACGCGCCACAATGATAAATCAACTCGCGGCTCAAATGGTTTATAACAAACCGGTGGGATAATTTTCAGAAAAGCGCCAATAGAATCAATATCTTTTATGTCATCATCCACGTGCTCCTGCCTCTATAACGCGTCACGTGAATAGCAGAATAAGGAAAAAAATATGAGAATCGCTAATCGATGGATAAAATGCTCCATAAGGTCCAGTAATCGTCACCTCAAGCAGATCGCTTGACTTTGCAAATTTATATAGCCCACCTAAGAAGGTGCGTAAAAGTTATTTTAAGTCGTTCTTAATCAGTTTTTTTATTACGAAGAAGAAGATGGTTGCGAAATTCCCGTGCCTGGTACAGTTTTCGAGAAAATATATCGTAAAGGTTATAAGTTATAAGGGTCATGCCGCCATGACAGTTGGTCTGGTAATCGCCATGGGAACGTCCCACCAATCATCACATGTGTTCAAACTGCTTTAAGACCTTATATACATTTGGAAAAAAAATTTTTTTTTTTAAATTATTGACTTCAATTATGTATAAACATGTTGAAAATAATATGCAAAAATTATTTTAGGTCGACATTTTTTTTAAGACATGTAGAACAATAGTTTTAAAACTTCAAACGCGTTTTTCATGAAGAAATGTTTTCAACATCGCTCAGACTCGTATGTCCTGCATTTTTTGACCGATTCACTTCAAATTTCAACTATAACTTCTTAGATAGATTTTATAACGATGTACACACGATTTTTACAATCGTTTAACAATTGCGATTTTTGGAAACGAACAAAGGCCGTTGTTTCAGTCGAAAATGCGACTTTCTTAAAAATCGGGCTAGATGTACAAAAATAAATATTTTATAACAATCATGTATACTTGGGTAGCAAAACTCATGTAGATTAGGGGGAAAAGAAAATTCTTCTGGGTGCACATGTGCGACTCCAGCGAGTCCGCTCGTTCGAAGTACCTACAGATATGTGAAATAAACCATCTAAACCTCGTTTTGATTGCTTTAATAGTATTTTTTTTAAATCCCAAAAAGCCTTATTTTCCGACCATCCAAAGGTATATAAGGCCTTAACTAATTATGCAAAGGTTCGTGGGACTATGTTGACTCGATTATGTCTGCATATAGAACGGCAGAATAATGTTTACGCACTTTGTCACAAACTTTATGATTTTTATTAAAACATTTAATAAAGAGTTTGAAACAGAAATTTCTCTTCCATGGAACTTCATTAATTTAAAAAATAAAACTAATTATTGCCTCTTACATCAGAGTTATAATTTTTGTTTATTCGTAGTCATTATAAACAACTATTTTTTCATAAATTAATTTTTAATATTATTTCGATCGAGTGCTGTTCGCCTGTGTTCAAGGTATACCCAGTTATCGACACAGTCACGATACAGTAATCGACAACATTTATTTATATGTATATATTTTTACTATCACGAATATGCGATAACGATTACTGGTCCGTGGATCCTTCAGACAATGCTAATTACGGACCCAATATTTCTTTTCTGATTTTCTATAAACTAATATTCGATTCGTAAGACTCGTTTTTTGCTAACATTGTCCCAGTTATCGACAGCCGCGACGATTAATCGGCAGAGTGTTTATGTTGCTGAACCGGTAATCGTCATATATGAAAATTCGTTGAAATTAACATAAAACTATAATTTTTATATTGAACGCAAAACTGAAATCCTTGTTAATCACGTGAAGGAAAACTTACTTCACGCAAGTTCACAGGCATTCTCAAATCACCCGAGATGTGACATGGTTGACGATAACCTCCCAATGAAGGATTCGGCTGAAATGACAGCTAGACGTCGTAGCGGAATATATTTAATTTGATTATTCTTTTATACGTATACTTACGGGTGTGAAAATGTAATACAACATGGTAAATACCTCCTGGAAACTAATATACCACAGATCTGCACAAAGGACTGATTTTTATCTTAAAATACTGATTTAATGCGTAAACATGACGATCACTAGGACCCTGACGTCCACTGGGCCGACTACCTTGTCTACTATTGTTCAGTACAGTGAAAAGTACCTCACTTCACGCGTAACGCATCACACGTGCTCCGTGCATCATAATCCGCCTCCGGTATGAAGCTCGCGAATCCTGCACAGCAACAAGAGTGTCGTGACATGTCCGATTGGAATTCAAGCGTATAAAGTGTCAAGAAAAGGAAGAAGTCTCGGAAGAATACGCGCCTTGAATAGTTATTGCGCTTAGCACCCCGACATTCAACGGGATTCCCAGACGGCAGTCTTTATTAGGCCCGAAGCTTTCCAAAAATAAAAAATACCGCGGTACATGCAACGCAATTGGACAATTTCGATTCCGATTTCGTCGTGTTTGCGCGGACACCGGTGTGAAGGACCTCGCGGAATCGTGCGACTTCGGGCTATTCTCACTCAGCATTGTTTCCTCGTCATCTAAAACGATAATTATAATTTCGCGCTGTATACGCGAGAAGACTTCGGGAGTTAATGTGTCATCGCACAACGAATAATATCGCGGACCATGGGCAAGAGCGTGAATGAACAATGAATGGGATAAAAAAAACCGCCGGGCCAGAGTCCGCGATTCGAATATCAAATGCGCGCGTCATGTTCATTCAGAACCGAAGGCTCAAAATAGACGAGCTTCGTCTATTTTGAGGACCTAGAATAACAATCTTGTTGGCCTATCGTCACTGCTGAAACGCTTTCGTTGCTGTAGAAAATTACTGCGCCCGAGGCGAAACTTTTAACCTACTTTGACCCTGATATCCTGGACATATGGCGCCCAAGCATTGAAGGTATAATTAACGGTTGATTAATTAGCAATCCGGTATGTAGTGAGTGGCAATGTACTACGTGCACAAGTAGAGGAACAAGGGGGCAAGGTGAGAACGCTAAAGTCATGTTTAGATGAAACAATACCAACATATGAATCAGTTAACTTTAATTATTCTTTCAAACTAATCAACATTTAAGGTAAATGTTCCAATCATTGAACAGCTAAGAATCTGGGGGATTGAATTCGGCGAGACAAAAATATAAAATCAAGAAAAAACCATCGCTTTCATGTTCAAATGATACTTTGATATTTTTACCTTCGAAAAATCACCCTTTGATTAATGTTTAAATGATTTCAAATGAAAAAAAAAGAATAACAATGTGAAGCATGCAAATGTCCCAATTATTGAACACTGGAAGTGCCTATGTCCCTAATATTGAACAGGCATGTCCCAGTTATTGAACACTCTCGAGAATTCTTTTTCCTTTCTGAAAATATTATTTTGGGTACAATATTAAGAAATAAAAGCGAAATCAAACACTTAAATAATCTTTTATTAATCATGTAAAAATACAAAAATATATATTTACTCTCTTTTGACGGGTTTTTGGTTCATTCGTATTTGGTTTATTTTTGCTTTTTGACTCGAACTTTATTTTATTTTTATTGCAAAAAATATTGAACATTACATTCGTATTTTTAGGTTACACTTAGATTATATTCCCTTTTTACTTTTCTTTTTATGTTTATTGCACGAGAATACAAATAAAAAATATATTTGACGATCTTAGAGTTATTATTAAAAGAATAAAGGTAAGTTTATTCAGGAACTTACAGTTTTTGTTTGAATAAATCCGATTCACACGATCTGTCACACAGTTAACGTGTGACAGATCATGTAAATCGGATTTTTCTAGTCTCTATTATTTATATAGTCTTGATGTTTTGATGGGTTTAATGACGCTATCTTGGAGAATTCGAGTGTTCAATAATCGGGACACACTGCATTTTCTATGTCCCCAGATCGAACACCGTATTTTTTAACAAATAATTAATTATTTTTTTAAATTGTTATTTGTAAGAAATTTTCTGCGGAACGTGAAACGCCTTTACTTTTTGAGATGCGACAATTTTTGAATTTTTTATGCCCTTACGCATGAAGCGGCGCGTCTTAGCAAAAACGATAAACAGTTACCACGAGACGTCTAATCGGGTCACCGTTGCTGATTAAATAATTTTTTCTCTATTAATTAAAGCTTTTTTGCACAAGTAAGGTAACATTTCGATAGCTAAAAGTTCCATATATGTAATGAAATTTTTATAAATAAGTAAATGCATGCAGGTACATGAGAAATGATAAAAATACAAGATAGTGTTCAATAATTGGGACCTGTTCAATAATTGGGACATTTACCTTAATCGTCTTTTAATTTTGAAAACGAAAATTTCTGATTGTTGATTGAATTTCTGATTGAAAATTTCTGATTGTTAGCATATTTTTAATTAAACCTTTATTTTTCCCAACTCCACCCATATGGGGGACAAGATAATAAAGCGCTGGGAGCATGATGGGACAAGGGCATTTTTCGCATATGAAACTGGTTTCATTTTCAATACCACCAATTAGTTAAGCCAATCGTCCAAGTTCTGCAGTATTCAGTCCGAATAATCTTGCTTCCATATCTTTCAAATCAATTGTTAGTTCTTTCTCTGCCTCTGGTAGAAACACCGCTTGAGGAGGAACCAACGGCCGTAATAGCATCATTTCACCGTTTCTTACAGCGTTAACACGACTCTCTACGGTAGATAGTGGTCATCATCAATAACATCATCATCAATATCAGCAACTCAAATGAATCGAAACGATGCTCAACTTTACCCAAAATTAGATCATTTGGTCAAAAAATCGATGTTGTTTTCTCACTCAAGACGCGTGCTTCCGCCACACTTCATACTTTCACACTCATTCGCCTCGCCGCCACCCCATCAAACTCCAATGGGAGCACAATGCTCGCACACACTGTTCAGTACCTAGACTTATAATTCATCTTACCGCGCACCTTCGTCTTGTCCCTGAATCCCCCGTTTGCCCAACGAAATAAAGAGCGCTGGAATACGGTGATGATCCATTACCGAATGCATACGAAATAAACCGCCGAGAATAGTAAGTGAGTACCCATGTGCGAACGGTATAATGGCCAAGCCCGACCCAGTACTTGTGCCGGAGTTGCCAGTACTGGATGACGACCATGGTACGATACACAGCCAGTACATTAACGGTACTGGCCTAACTTCGAAATGATAACACTGGTCCTAATCTCGGCAACAGCGTTGGCGCAGTACTGGCATCAAGTACTGGCCGACTACTGGCTGTCAATATTGAGCCAGAGTGTGTATACAGTACTGGCCCAACTCCTAAGTTGTGACTGATAATGTGATGAAAGAGTCCACTGTATTTGGCGGTGAAGGATTATCAGAAACGGGACGATAAAACCACCGAATACCCCTATTCAACCGGCGGAACAGCCTTAGCCCCTTTCGGTTCAACAGGTGGTTCGCCGGATTGTCATCGCACGTATGCGTGGCTTAAGCGCGTCCTCGTTGCTTTTCCAGCTGCCGCTGGCACACATCAGACCTCGTTCACGTCAAGCACCATCTTCCGCTCTCTTTCTCTCTCTCTCTCCTGCTCTCTCCCCCTCTCTTCTAATACCATAATTCCCTCTCTCTCGACCGTTGATGCTCCTTGAATCCTGTTCGTTCGTCAATTCCACTTCGGTAAAACGAAATGGCCCGAGGAACTCCACGGAGAGGACCGAATCGATTTCAATTAGGAAACCTGCCGTTCGCAAAGAAAACGTCTGAGGTCCCGAAGATAAGGGGAGAACGGCCGCCGTCACAACGACATTCGAATCTCAGAAAATCGTCGAACCGCCTTGATATTAATTGGGGGGAAAAACCCGACGACCAATCTTCGGAATACAGGAAAAAATCTGTACAAGCCTTGGAAAAAAAACCCTGGCATTCCGTTCCATCCAATTGCTCGCGATACCTTCCTTCGTGGCCCCAAGATTCGCAATACAGCTAGACCCTCGGCCTCTCGTTCCGTAGTATCATCACCAGCCCTTCGAGCTACGCGCCGTCGCCGCGGAGCTTTCGAGCAACCGAGATCTGGCGTTATAGGCAGCCTCGGTTGGGAATGGCTCGTGGCAGGAACTAGCTTGGAAGTCGAGGGTTGGAGAACCCCAACGGGGTATGAAACGAGGCTAACCCACCGGCAAATCCTATTAACGCGGACCCTCGGCCGTCGTCGATGGCGCAAGGGAGCCCGAAGCGAGATCGCATCCCTCGCACGTAACGGCCGAGCATTTCGAAATCGCATCGTTTGTCCTCGTCCGTGACAAAAACTAAGCCACTGCGGGTTCAGCTGGACTTGCGAAACTGCATGTGCAAATTGTTCACGCATCGTGAAAACATCGCGATCGAAGAGACTTTTCGATCAGTCACTCGGGTGCAAAGCAAGAATGCGCTCAATGGGATTAAGAACATTCCAGAAGGATGAATGGACGCTACTCGCGAGGAGATAAAACGAGACCTAGGAAGCTTTGAAGCATCGGCTTATATGCATATTGGCGTGTCGTAACAATGACTCGGATAACATTCGCATCGCGTACCGACGCGATGTCAAAGTGTAAATGTTCCAGACGCCTGGCCAGAGTGGACCAAAGAGAAATAAATAGCCCAGTAAAAGAGATGAAAACCCAGCACTTTTGAGCGGAGGATATGAACTTTTGACTAAAGGTAGATGGTTGCATACTGAAAAGAACCTCAATAAAATGTTGCCCCTCAACTCGCCCCAACCTTAAGAAATAGACGTTGAAAACTTAGATATCGCCGTATCTCGATAATCAATGGCCCGATCAAAAAAGGTTTCGAACAAAAGTTGTTTGGAATAATAAAATTAGTATATAGTTATTTGACATCAAACCACTTATCTTTGAAAATAGCGGCATAATAACGATTCGAAAATTTTCTCCTTGTCGAGGTCAGTGGTGCTCTCGTGTTTTTGTGCCGCTATTTTCAAAGATAGGGGATTGGACGTCGGATAACTATACGTATTTTATTATTCCAAACAACTTTTGTTTGAAACATTTTTTGATCGGGCTATTCATTATCAAAATATAACGATTTTTAAGTTTTCAACCCTTATTTCTTAGGGTTTGGACGCGTTGAGGGGCAAACTTTTGTTAGGGTATGCCAGTATGCAACCATCTACCGTCAGTCAAAGGTTCATATTCTACGCTAAATAGTGCTGGGTTTTCATCTCTTTTACTGGACGAAGAGAGGAAGCAGGCACAAGTGTATGTTTTTTGTTTCTGATGCCTCTGTCATTAAGGCCTTAGGCCACAGTAACGGGTATAAAATCATGTGCGAATTTAACATTTTGGTAAATATTCGGAAGTGGGGCTCCTGCTAGAATCAGGCTAATTTTTGTATAAATGGTTTAATATGGTTAACAAACATCATCCTGATCATTATTGTAACGGCGCATGATGTTTCCGGAAAAAAATAATCATATGCTCTTCGGTGGGTACTTTACCATATGCAGTAAAGTACCCACCCCAGTGTTCTACGCACCCCAGGATTCCACGCACCCATGGCGTACGGTGGCGTAGAACACTGGGGTGGGTTTGTTGGCCACCTTGGATGGGTGCATGGAATCGTGGGGTACGTAGAACACTGGGGTGGGCGGGGGGCACTTTGGATGGGTGCGTGGAATTGTGGGGTTCGTAGAACACTGGGGTGGGCGGCCCCGTGGGCCCCGTCGGCCGCCCACCCTAGTGGGGCGCCGCCCCAGTGTTCTACGCACCCCACGATTCCACGCACCCATAGCATAGTACGCCATTCATTTTCAATGAGTCCAAACGTCCACATTTTTTAATAATTTTTTTAAAGAAAAAAATGTCATGCACCGGCATAATATTACTTTGTATCATCTGCTATGATCATTAAAAGAAATAAGAAAAAAAATTAACCTGTTTCTAGCAGGAGCCCTCTATTCTAGCAGGAGCCTTCCGAATATTTACCAACATTTTTTTTCGTATGAAAAAGTGATTCCCTCATAATATTACTTACACGTCTATTTAGTATGAATATCAAGCTGTTATAAAAAAATATATATATATACATATTTTTTTTTTCGATGTACAAAATGGCCGACTACTCGAAACTTCTCGAAACAGCTTTTTTCCAATTGACGTGACAAATAACTTCAACAATTTTCACTCGATTCACTTCAAATTTAAAAGTTATGTTCCTAATTGCATTTCGCAGACAAGTACGTACGGAATTTCTGATTAATCGAAAACTTTTCACTTTATGAGCAGTTTATGAGCAGTTATAACGAAATTTTTACTGAAAATTCATTTCTTAAGTTTAAATACCTACAACTTTTGAATAAAACAATATTTTTTAAATTCCGTACGTAGTTCTCTAGGTATTCTAATGTAGATTGACGAGAATGTTTTTTTTTCTAGGTAAAAATTTGTAGATGCTAATGTAGTAAGATTTCCTTACTAAGGTTATATTTTGTAAATGTAATGCCCAATGGACTCGTACAGTATGGTAATTTTATATAAAGTCTCTTAATATCTTCGACGCGTAACAATGAAGCGCCGATATACGACTTGCAGCTCGACCATGCGTTCTTGTTAACGGTTACACATGGACTGACGCCAAGAACGCCGAACCCCTTGCAGGGCCTTCAACTGATCCTTTGTCGTCTAGGAAAACGGTCATCCGACGGCCACGTGCCTCTCAAGTGTTTATGGTCTCGTACTGCGCGAGCCCGACTCCGATAACCGCCTTCTCGGACCAAGCCCAAAAATGTTTACTTCATTCGGCCTCCCTGACCATCCCAGGTCGTCCTCGACCTTTTTATCGGCATAAGATGTTTGCTAAAATTTAAAAATCACAACCCCTTATTATACTCACATCAAGCACTAAGATGTAGGAAAGGTGATAACTGCGTCTCAATGAAGACTTCATATAGGAGTGATCAGTTCCTTCAAAAGTGTCCATCGATAAACAATTATGACCAAGAGTTGATTAGTTCGGGAAGGTATTCGGACAGGAACTTGGTTACGGTTGCTAGCCTTGCCACGTGCCGGCTGCAGACTGAGAGGGCAACCGGCCTTCTCAGCCCTACGGCACCCTGACTCCGACTACCTTCTTACGGTTGCTAGCCTTGCCATGTGCCGGCTGCAGACTGAGAGGGCAACCGGCCTTCTCAGCCCTACGGCACCCTGACTCCGACTACCTTCTTACGGTTGCTAGCCTTGCCATGTGCCGGCTGCAGACTGAGAGGGCAACCGGCCTTCTCAGCCCTACGGCACCCTGACTCCGACTACCTTCTTACGGTTGCTAGCCTTGCCATGTGCCGGCTGCAGACTGAGAGGGCAACCGGCCTTCTCAGCCCTACGGCACCCTGACTCCGACTACCTTCTTACGGTTGCTAGCCTTGCCATGTGCCGGCTGCAGACTGAGAGGGCAACCGGCCTTCTCAGCCCTACGGCACCCTGACTCCGACTACCTTGTTGGTCGTGGCCTCCGCCCAGACTTCACGGGACTCGGCCCTAGTCCTGTCTCGCCAGCGCCCGTCGTAGCACACAATCTCGACCACAGATTGCATCTCGGGGCCACTGACTCGCAGCCCGTCACCAGGTGACGAAATGTACTCGCGGGCTTACTGCGTTCCCCTGAAGGTGACCCATCTCCGCAAGCCGCGGACCGCTACCATGCTATGTTGATTCGGCTGCTTTCCCAGACCTCGAAGATCCTGAACCTCGTACCGATCGTTAGTCAGAACAGCCGTCACCTTGAAGGGCCGTTTTGCCTTCGCGACCAGCCTTCTGCTCTGCCCGCCTGCAACAGGACTCGCTGCTACCATGACGGCATCGCCCACTGCGTACGTAGGCGGCTTAAACCGTCGGGTGTCGAAAGCCCTCTAACGTTGCCTCTGCTCTGCATCCATGGATGCCTCAGCAGCCTCCCTCGGCTCCCTCAGCTCGACCTGGTCCAATGCACCTTGGATCCCCGCCTCGGCCATACTGCCCGGTTATAGCCAAACAGGAGCCGACTTGGCGTGCCCGTAATTCTGTTGGTAGGAGAGCTGATAGCACTCTGGACCTTCTCTACGTTGTCGTCCCAGTTTTCCTCCTGCTTCCCCAGTACAGGTGGCTGTAAGAGAACTCAAAACCCTGCGGTTCATTTGCTCACAGTGCCCATTAGCACATGGCGTTGCCACAGCGTTGGGTATGTGCTTGACATCCTACTCCTCGTAAGAGGTCTCGAATGAATGCGACGTAAAGGCCATCCCTCTGTCGCTCATTAACCGAGTTGGTGCCCCGAATATTGCGATTAATTGAACCAGTGCTCTTATCACCCTCGTTGTGGAGGTATCGCGGACAGGTTTAAGGACACAAAAATTTAGTACCACCATCCGCATGGTGCGTATTTGTATCTTCCTACGCCTACTGCGTGTCCATGATCCATCATGATCGAGATTTATCGTATGGAATGAATAGTAATTGTATCTATCGAGTGCAATAGTCCAGGCTTGCGCCCGGTTGACCCATTCACAATACAAACAATTGCAACATGCGTTTACATATTTAACCAATAGCAACCAATCATTTTCCATTATATTTTCCAACGTTCTTTCAAGTGCGAAATGTCCTTGTTCATCGTGGCATAATCGCACCACGTTGAAGCGTGACATTCTTGGTACGGACCATTTCTTGCCCGTCTCAGTCTTTCGGAAAAAGAACACCACCCTTAAGGTCATATTTGTCGAAGTATTGTTTCGTTACCGGTTGGATTTCATCAGATTCTAATTTTTTTTCGCATGACCTGGATGGCTACGATCCAGAGCTTGAGCCACCTTAATCTATTCGCTTTCTGTAATATCGATAGCACAACAATCAATTTGACTCCCATTTAAAGTCAACGTGAGGTACTTAAGTGGCTGGGCGATACACAATCTCAAAATTGTAATCCCGCCAATATACCAGCTAACGAGTGACTCGCGGTTGTATTTTCCTTTTATCTGCTGTGCGCGCATGGCACTGCAATCATTCATCACTGTAAATTTGATTCCTAGCAAATAAGCACGGAACGCTTTCAATTCCATGAATACCGCCAGTGTTTCTGAATCGTTCGATATTTTTGTTCTGTGGAAGTTGTCTTTCGCCTATAGTACGCGACTACGCGTTTTCCCTCTCTATGTGTTTGAATAAGTATAGCCTCCAGACCCATCGCGCTCGCATCTGCGCGTACTTCGGTTTCCCTCTCAGGGTCGTAAATTGCTAGAGTGGGTCTGTTCGCTAGTATCGTTTTTATTTCGTCTATTGCTTCGCTTTCCCTCGGTCCCCACGACCAAGGGATGTCTTTGCGGGACAAGTTTGTTGAGGAGCAGTCTTTCCCGCAAAATCTTTAATAAAAATACCGAAATATCCCGCAAGATCTAAAATTGTCTGAATTGTTTTACCTTCGTAGGGTCCCTAACTTTTACAACGGTCTCGCTTTTGTGAGTCCCTGGTCGTATCCCTTCTCCCGAAATTTCACGTCCTAAGTACTCAATTTTTTTTTTTTTCGGGAAAGTGTTCAGTTGGTCAGATTTACGGTCAAATTTCTCGCCTGAAGAGCGTTAAGAACTATGTATAATTGTTCGAGCCCTTCGTCTAACGTTTCTGTAGCGCCCAGTACATCATCTATGTATCCCAAGGCACATCTTCCTTAACACAGTTGGGGAATTGGCCATCTAAAAGGCATTCACAAGAGTTCCCATTGCTCATTCGGCGTCCCAAAAGCAGTATCCTCAACGGAATCGTGATGCATGTGGATTTAGTATAGTCCGGATTTAAAATCCAAATATGCAAAAACCCGTTGTTTACAAAGCTGATCTACTTTATCGTCAGTTATGGTTAATGGATATTGAATACCTTTAGTAATTTTATTGAGATCTCTATATATACAATTTGCCATTCGCGTTTCCCTATTTTTATTGCATGAGTACGACACAACGGGACTACCACACGGCGACGTACTCTTACGAACAATGCCGCTTCTCTCTAGTTCGGCTACTATTATCTTGACTTTGTCCTGATCAGCTTTAAAGAGGCAATACAGCCCAAGCAAAACAGTACCTTCAGTAGTTAATTTAATTTTCATCTGCGCTGCATCGTTTTGCCTAATTCTTTCATGTAGAATAATGTTGCCGATAATTGTTCGGTAGTGATAATAATTTTGTTTTATTACTCGCGTCGCGATGTTCGCACCAAATATCGACTCCTTTCAGCGTTCCTACCTCATTGACACCTATCATCTCAGCTTCTACGTTATCGATTTTTCAACCAATTTGTCCGAAGTAACCATCACTCTGGACACATCTGATATTGCCTTAATATCAGCATTAAGCAAAATATCTCGTCCGATAAGGATTTCCTTTGTTAATTGGTCATCGGCAACAGTGAAAACTTTTACTTTAAGGAAAGTCATCCATGTGGACCTTCATTCTCGATAGAGTAATCGGGGCGACTATTGCGTGGTCTGATGCTGGCAAGGTTTTCCCCGTGTCTTCAAATTTTGTTGTTGAAACAACGTGCTAGGCCCTCCCGGTCAATAGAGCAGTTACTTCCCAAATCAATGGTACAGATCTTTTCTCGGTTGCCTAGGACGTATTTCTCGAGTGGTTTGTTTACTTAGGTCGCTGCGATCTCGAATACGTCCAGCGAGAATACGCTCTACTATGCAGCGAGGCGGCCCCCTCCTGCGAGGCTGCCCCTCGCTGCCTAACCATACTTTCTTCTCACATCGTCTAGGCTGTTTTTTTTCCTCTGCTGGAGGACGCTTCTTGTCCTTCTCTACCTCGTACGTTTAATCCCCTTATGTTTTTAAAACTCATGCGCATTCCAGGCATTCATTCAATTGTACGAGTGTTCTCCTTTTAATTTGTTAAATTAATTCTTAATTGTTCATCATGGATTCCGTGGACCACGAATTCCGTGATCTTTTGCTTAGGGCTCTAGATTCACTTGATTGATTATCATGACCTTTTCAAAGCAATACGCTTGTAAAGATTGACCCAGCGTACTTTTATACGCTACCGCGCAGTCAAGAAGTTTCCCAGAGTCTGTTCTCCTAAGAATTGTCTGCAAATTTCTACTGTACAGCTTCCCAACTAAAGGATGCGCTCTTAAGTCCATCGTACCAGCTTCTAACAATTTTCTTCAACTTTAATGGAGCCAAGTAAATTTCTTTTGTGGATCATTCCAACCGTACATGGTCGCGGACATGTTCACTTTCTCTAACCATTCCATAGCCGATAACTCTTTCCTTTTCCGGATCAAATCCAGGTAATAATATTTCGTTATTATAGGTACTGATTTGACCGTTCCGAACCTGTCCCAACGATAGCCAATAGCACTTCAGTCAACTTCGCAAAATCGGACTCACCCTGAGCTGCGGTACCACCCACCAGACTCGTGCTTGCAGATTTGCCGGACAGGCAACTCCTCGATCGACTTCGGCTTCGCGTCCGTCGATGTTGGTCGACGAGCTGGCGCTCTTCGCGTCGACGAGTTGGCGCTCTTCGCGTCGATCTTTCCTGCCCGATCCTGACGTCTCTCTTTGATGATGAGTGCGACCTTTTAGGCTCCTCGATCTGGACCGTCGCGGACTGCTATTCTTTGAGCACCGTCTTCTCGTGCGATGCGAAGGCGATCTCGCTCCCCGCGTCGATCGTTCCTGCACGATCCTGACGTCTCTCTTTGATGACGGGTGCGACCTTTTAGACTCCTCGATCTGGACTGTCGCGGACTGCTACCCCTCGAGCCCCGTCTTCTCGTTCGATGTGAAGGCGATCTCGCTCGCCGCTCATCGTCATCCCTTGTCCTTGCGGATTTCTTGTCACGGTCACGCCTGCTCGACTTGGACGACGTTCTTCTTTTCTTTGTGATCCTCTCCCCTTATCGTGACACTTTCACTGTTAGTTCTACCTCTGTCTTCACTTCTCAATTTCTCGGATAACCACACTTGTCTTTTGGATTTTGTAATTCCAAAACTAGCGCGTGATATATCCCACTTCTGATCTGTAGTAAGATTTCCTTACTAAGGTTATATTTTGTAAATGTAATGCCCAATGGACTCGTACAGTATGGTAATTTTATATAAAGTCTCTTAATATCTTCGACGCGTAACAATGAAGCGCCGATATACGACTTGCAGCTCGACCATGCGTTCTTGTTAACGGTTACACATGGACTGACGCCAAGAACGCCGAACCCCTTGCAGGGCCTTCAACTGATCCTTTGTCGTCTAGGAAAACCGTCATCCGACGGCCACGTGCCTCTCAAGTGTTTATGGTCTCGTACTGCGCGAGCCCGACTCCGATAACCGCCTTCTCGGACCAAGCCCAAAAATGTTTACTTCACTAAATGTCACGCCGCGGAGCGCCTAAAAAAAAGATAACAAAAGAAAATATTAGTAGTCGGCCATTTTGTACTTCGATAAAAATATATATTTTTTTCTAACAGCTTGATATTCATACTAAATAGATGTGTAATTAATTTTACGAGTGAATGACTTTTTCATACGAAAAAAAATGGTTAAATTCGCACATGATTTTATACCCGTTACTATGGCCTAAGGCCTTAATTCAAGGCAAAAGTCTGTCGCTGCTTCTCTCTAATACACTCTCTCTATGTACAAACTCTTCGTCCGGTTTTATAAAAGATCCTCTTCGTCGGATCGGCACTCGCCACGGTCCGTTTTCTCTCTCTCTCTCTCTCTCTCTCTCTCTTTCTCTCTCTCTCTCTCTCTCTCTCTCTCTCTCTCTCTCTCTCTCTCTCTCTCTCTCTCTCTCTCTCTCTCTCTCTCTCTCTCTCTCTCTCTCTCTCTCTCTCTCTCTCTCTCTCTCTCACACACACACACACACATACACACGCAACCGTGTGTTTGGCTCTTCTCATTTCGCTGGGTGGTCATAAGTCGCCAGCAACCGCGAGACTAAACTTAATAAATCCGATAGACATAAACAACGCTTTTGCTTTGCTCCGACTCTTCGCTGCTATTGCGAAGCGACGATAATACTTTTCCCGGTATTGTTTTGTCGTTCGTTGGTCGAGCCGTCGGTGAAAGTGTTGCCGGCCGTTGCTAACTTGACTGTGAGTATGGATCCGACCTCCACTCAATGAAATTATTTTTTTAAAAAGATCACGAGGCTTTGACCGGAGTAGGATCCCGGGTAAAGGGGAGGGCCCGAGTCGACGCGGCCGGTTGAATATTTTTATATTTTTACGTTTTTTCCACTGCGCTACTTTAAACCTGTCGCGCCATTTTTTATCATCAACTTTCATTGAGCTTCAAGCACATTGGAGATATTCTCGTTCAATGAGAGGTAACTAAATCGAAAAAGTTAAAAAAAAAAACGAACAATCCGAAATAAAATACGTCAACAATAGGAAGGTAACGTTGTGCCGGAGTACGGTAATCGCGGTTGTTGGGAACCACAACGGTCAACCGATACCCGAGTCCGGCTTATTATCGGGTTACACAAGGGAGATTGCAAAAAAACCTGGGGGACCGTGAGAGAGAGAGAGAGAGAGAGAGAGAGAGAGAGAGAGAGAGAGAGAGAGAGAGGGAGATAGACAAAGAGAAACTGGGTATTTCCAGGCTGGACAAAAGCCCAACAGCAAAAGCTTCGGTTTTTGTCGTTTTTTGTCGCACACGAAAGACCCGTAGCTCTCTTTCTCCTTCGATTCTAGAGCATGGAGTGCGAGTCATAAAATAAACCGATCGCCAACAGGCAGTCGCTGCATAATCTGCAGTCGTATAATACGTGGACGGCTTAGCTTGCCAACGAAAAATTACGGTGATACGGGCCTTTTCACACTTCCGATTTACCGTCTATAGATAATGTTTTACGTTTCTACGACTCGCGATAAAATAAAAATCGAGACAAAATAGAAACGATATTTCCTTACGCGCTGCACGCAATGAACAATGCATGGGAAATGCATATCTGCTGGAAGTGTTATCGCTGAAAAATGCAAGATTTATTGCTACTATCGCTCACTCCAATGTTCATTTTGTACCAGCGACTCGTTGTATAATACCCACACTTCTCTTTGTGCCGAAAACGTTTATCCGTTGTCTCTTTACCTTCACCATAGCGAAAGCGATTACTCGTTGGACATACAAGACTTCCAGATCTTTCAATCGTGTCCACTTATAGAGTTAACCCTCCCTTGACACACAGGGGTCATTTTGACCCGGACGAATTTGAAATAAAATGCTCACTTTCGCGAAATTGAACGTTTGCAATTATTTTTTACATTATTCAATTATATACTGTGGGAAAAGTTTTTCGTTCCTCTTCCTTTTGCGTCGATGGGACTCGGTCGGAGATCGGGTTACGAGACTCTTGAGTGGGTCATAAACGCCAGGGCTGTTTATTCCGGAGCTAAGGAAGAAGCCAAGGGACGAAGGCCCAAGGGTCCTAGGCGAGGCGCCTAGAAATGGACAACGAAGGGGCATTCCGTCTCCAGACCTGGAAGTCACCAGTCGCGACAACCATCCTAAAGACTTTTCTATATTTGTTAAACCGATTAACTGATCAATGTACAAGAGTATCCTGACCAGCCGGGAGGATTATATTAATTAAAACTAACCTGTGAAGTTCTACAATTCGTCAACCAAATATTCTCCTACATATCAGAAGTGGGATACACTCAGCTCATCCTTTATTAAGAATAATACTGACTGCCGTATCGTAGACTCTAATTCATACCTTGCGTGTGTCGTGGATAAACTAAGTGAGTCAGTGAGAAACAAAAATTGTGTGTGGACAAGTGTGGACAAACGTTTAAAAAAAAAGGCAAGATGTCGTCGGGACAGTGGGCAGAGCAAACTGAAGGACACGGAAGCGATAAGGACCGAATGTCGCGAAAGCGCCACCGCGAAGTGTCCAGCGACTCCGATACATCAACGGAGCGTCAACGATCCGAGTCGCGATCAAGCCTTAGCTCACTGCGTGCCCACGGCATCAGTCCGCACAGGAGCTCCACAAGTAACCGCCGTGACTTGGACTTTCCTAAATTCACCGACGTCCTCGCAGGTATCGTAAAATCCAGTTCGCGGCCATCGAATCATTGCGTAAATGAAAAGGTCTTATCCGAGTTCGACCCATCAGAAAGAAAACTTTAACTGCCGCCGACTGGCTAGAAAATGTCAACACTTGTAGCATATTGTATGCTTGGGATGATAAGACCAAACTCTATTTGGCGGTGTGTAGATTGCGGGGAAACGCAACGATTTGGTATGATGGGTTGCAAGACGCGCTTTTGTCGTGGGAGGCGTTCAAGCGTGCTCTCGTGAGACAATTTCCAGAGGAAAAGGGTTTCGGTTACTTGCTAAAGGAAGCAGTAGAATATTCTAGCAAACCCAGTGATGACTTGCAGTCGTATTGTTTCGTTAAAATGGGCAAACTGAACCGTCTCAAATTAGGACTCCAGGAAGAATAGATTGTCGATTTTGTAGCTTGGGAAATACACGACGAGCATATCCGCAAAACAGTTCTAGCATCTCGATATAAAACAATTGCCGAATTCAACCATTATTTGGGAGTTTTTTCCCCGACAACGTCTAGAACAAAGGGGGGCATGCTGTTGCCAACGAAGGTCAGCTAGGAAAGGACAACGGGGGGCGAAGGGCCGTTGCTACTCTTGCGGCCAGAGGGGTCACGAGAGAGAAAACTGCCGCAAGCTCGAGGCCTCGCGAGAGCTAATGACGTAGAAATGAAAATCGAACTGTAGAAAGAAGGGCCGATGTATTGCCGACCCTACCATATGTCATTTCGAGAGCGCGAAGGAGTGAAAATGACCGTACTAGATTTAGAAGCCAATAATTAATATCATCCGCAAGACCAACCGCCTCATGCAAGCCAGGTCGTTCTAGTCGGAAAAGAAAAAGAATGGCAAGTTGCGTATGTGCATAGATTTTCGGGTACCGATTAACAAAATCATAATGGGGAATAAATATCCCTTACCATCGATCGCCGATTAGATTGATCAATTGGGGGGATAGGACGTTTAATTCGTTCGATCTAACGTTGGGTTTTCCCAAATTTCAATTCCAGAATCTATAGATAAAATCGCGTTCGTTACGCCTGATGAGAATGATGGGAATTATTATGTACGTCTTTCGAACTTACAATTTTACCGTCCGTATCTCGGAGAGTCGTGAACAGAGGTACAGGTAATCAACGATTCGGTCAAGCTCTGCTCTACACGAGCGATATTTTTATTCTTATATCGGCCGCAAAAAAAACGGCCCCAAGGCCTTAAAATTAGTTTTAGAGATCTTAACAAAAAAATCTACATTGAATTTCTCTAATGATAAATTCCTACAGCCGTAGATTCAGTATCTCAGTAGTGAGATTGGGGAGTAGGGTTTCAATCCAAGTCTCTCAGAGTAGATGCTATTTTGGCAGTTCCTTATCCCAGAAATATAAAACAGGTGCATCAGTTTTCGTAACTTGCTGTTTATTCCTATAGATTTATGAAGATTACGTTAGTAAGGTAGTGTACCTCTCACGAATTTTCTACGTAAATACGCCCCTTGGTGGTGGGGCGCAAAGCAGTCGAAAGATGTGGACACCATAAAACACATACTTTCCAACAGGCCCGTCTTAGCCATTTACGACCCTAGCCTAACGACAGAATTGCATACAGAGCCAGCCCAATAGGATTCGGGGCAATGCTTATAAAAAAAAAAGGACAGAAAAAGGATGGCAGTGTACTATAGCCGTGAGACTTTAGCCGAAGAACAAAAGTTCCATTCGTACGACTTAGAGACGTTAGCCATAGTCGATGCTCTTAAGACCTTTCGGGTATATTTATTAGGCATCAATTTCACCGTGGTGACGGTCTGCAGCGCGGTAAGAGCGACGCCACAAAAAAAGGATATACATCCACGCGTAGCTAGGTGGTGAGTGCATATGCAGAACTTTGGCTTTGAAATCGTGCATAGGCCGGGGCACAAGCCGCACATGTCGACTACTTGAGTCGAAACCCCGTGGAGTGTCTGCTCGTAGACATAATGCACGTTGAATGGATAAAGGTTGCTCAAATGCAGGACCCAAACATAGACGTAAAGCGTAAAATTTAAAAATCTGGAGACGTTCAGCCTGACAGGAAACAATACTTCGAAAAGTACGATCTCAAGGGTGGCGTAGTGTTTCAGAGAACCGAAACGGGTAATAAGTGGCTGGTGCCACGAGCGTCACGTTTCAATATCGTAAAGATGTGACATGACGAAGAGGGAAGTTTTCTGTGGAAGGAACCCTAGAGAAAGTCCGAGAAAATGATTGGTTTGCAGGGATGCGTAAATTCATAACTAAATACGTACATGCTTGCCTTGACTGTCTATACTATAAATCCTCATCTGGTCGTAAACCGGGTCTACTACACCCCATTGAAGAGGTCTCTATTCCATTTCATACATTGCACCTGGACCACGTGGGTCAGTTTGTACGGAGCAAACGTAAAAACGCGCGGATACTAACGATAGTAGACGGGTTCACGAAGTTCTGCGTACTCGAACCCGTACGAGACACAAAAACGAAACGGGTCATCAACACTCACGACCGGTTATTTACGTTGTTTGGGGTCCCAACGCTGATTGAGAGCGACAGAGGGAGCTGTTTCACCTTGCATCGTTTCGCTGCGTTCTGTAAGGAGTATGGGATCAAACATGTCCTCAATGTGACGGTGACGGTACGGGCAAATGACCAATGTGAGCGCATAAATCGCACTGTCCTGAGGTCCCTGGCAGCCGCTGGTGCTGGGCGCCAGAGGACACGTGGGAGGACTTCTGGAAGAAGACGCAGGGTGGAATCAATTCCTCCACAAACCGAACGACGCAGGGAGTCGGGCACCGCTGTTGCTTGGGTACAAGCCTCGCAGCAGTGCAGGTGCAGCGTTACTCGGACGGATCCAGTAGACTTTCAATTGAATTGATCTGAGGAAACTGCGGAAGGAAGCTAAGCGTTCGCCAGATGAAGGACAACAGCGCCAGGTGACGGCGTTCGACGTGCGGACGTCCAAGCTCCGCAGTATTCAAATGGAGACGACGTTATGGTGGCCACGAATCCTGTCGCTATGAGGCAGAGCAGGAAGTTGATGGCCGAGTTCAAGGGGCCGTTCAAAATCGCTGCTGTCCTGCCGAATGATCGGTACGAGGTCGAAGGCCTGCGTGCGCTTTGGATTGCGAAAGGTCAAAGGAGCTTCGTCCGTGTTGACGGCCTTCTGAAATGGGTCACCATGGTCTTGCCATCGAGGACGCTGGATTTCCTTTGACGAGACTGTAACAGTGCGCCGCAACTATCGGGCCTGTAGGCAGATACGTCCGGGATAAAAGAGCTATCGGTATTGCCCGGTTGGGGACAACGGCAATCACCCTCTGGTTGGCTATGTACCCGGCATGTCTCCCCGTCGCCTCATGGGCAGAGTGCGCGGGACGAGAGCCTGGGAGACGCTATTTCTTTGGTTAGCTATGTACCCGGCATGTCTCCCCGTCGCCTCATGGGCAGAGTGCGCGGGACGAGAGCCTGGGAGACGCTATTTCTTTGGTTAGCTATGTACCCGGCATGTCTCCCCGTCGCCTCTTGGCCAGAGTGCACGGGACGAGAGCCTGGGAGACGCTATTTCTCTGGTTAGCTAGGTACCCGGCATGTCTCACCGGCGACTCCTGGCCAGGGCGCGCGGTACGAGAGCCTGGGAGACGCTATTTTCTTCATTCTTCCTGTAGTAGAAGACGGTTTGTAACCGATTGTGGTTGTTATTGGTAAACCCAGGGAATTGGATATGAAATCTGATGGGTAACTTGATGTCACCAAGTGTGCCAGTTGGTCAGTGTTATTTGACAACTTGAATTTGCGTTTTTCTACTGTGACAACCTCTCCGCTTGCATACTCTATACTATCGGACATTAAAAATTGAATGGTATGATGTTCTCTCTTTAAGCCTTGCTGTTCTGTCTACTATCCTGTTGCATGCTCAACTAACACATGCCGCGAGTCCGGACTGTCCTAGCCATGGCTTACCGGTCAAGAGCTTATGTATAAGGAGGATCCGGGCAAGGCAAGAATTTGACCGGTACCAAGTCGAGTACTCAGCATGCTAAGCGAAACCTTGGTGGTCAGGTTCGTGTAATGGAGTTCCCTCGGCGGAGGTTCTGACCATGGTCGTGAGCCAGCACTTCGCACAATGCCTCACGTGATCGGGTAGATGTGCTAATTGGAGCCTGGTGTTGCCCGCGATCACGTTAGACCAACATCCGGGCACCTGCAGGATATGGGGATTCTTCTATCAATACACTCCAAATGCAAAAAAAAAGAAAAAAAAACGGAAAAGTGAACTATGCATGATAGTTCGGCATGAGAATCACCTTTGAAGTTAGGCGAGATTGATTCGCACGAAAGGCACGTGGCATTGGAGTGTTTCAGGTGAGATCCTGTGGGGTAAAGTCCTGGTGCGGTCTTGGTTTCCCTACCTTAAAAACCTATCCAGAGGGGTAATAGTCGTGGTGCGGTTGGCTTTCTCGAGCGGAGCTGATCACTGCGCTTGAGAAGAGTTGCGATCGCATCCCGAGGAAGACCCATCCAAAAAAAATTGGACGCTATGAAATCTTTCTAATTTGGGATACATGTGGTCGTGGCGACTTTATTCTTTTGTTGGTACAGAAACATTGTCGACGTTTAGATGTGTCTACGACGGTGAGCCGAGGGCGGCTCAATTGCAGGAAGGCCGAATGTGGGAAAAGTTTTTCGTTCCTCTTCCTTTTGCGTCGATGGGACTCGGTCGGAGATCGGGTTACGAGACTCTTGAGTGGGTCATAAACGCCAGGCCTGTTTATTCCGGAGCTAAGGGAGAAGCCAAGGGACGAAGGCCCAAGGGTCCTAGGCGAGGCGCCTAGAAATGGACAACGAAGGGGCATTCCGTCTCCAGACCTGGAAGTCACCAGTCGCGACAACCATCCTAAAGACTTTTCTATATTTGTTAAACCGATTAACTGATCAATGTACAAGAGTATCCTGACCAGCCGGGAGAATTATATTAATTAAAACTAACCTGTGAAGTTCTACAATTCGTCAACCAAATATTCTCCTACAATACTTTCCAAATTTCAATCATGCAGATGCATTAAGAAATGTTTAAAGTGATCGCGATTTTTTTTCAATAATAACTGACCGAAGGTTTGTTAATGGCAGGTGGATAAAATACTATTCGGGTCAAATTGACCCAGTGTGTCAAACACGTGGCCAAATATACGTGTGTCGAGGAAGAAAAAAAAATTGAAAAATTCTATTAATTTTCTTGAGTATAGCTAGAGAAATGCATTTTTTAAATATGAATTTTTGTGTAATTGGCAAGTAATTGAGGGGTCTTCTCACTTTAGACGCTAAAAAAAGTTATTTTCATGAATTTTTTTTATAGGTTTATATGATCGATATTGATATAAAAGTTGGTACACTTTATAAATACACTTTCGAAATACATTACAAATTTATTTTTATTTTTTTAGGTCACTATTTCAAGACGAAAATGGTAATTAAAAAAATGTCCTAAAAAAATTGTAGATCTGCGCTATGATGAAATTTCGGAGATGGATTATCCGGAACAAAAAAATCAAACGGTTTTCGATTCAGTATGTTCATGGCCGTAGCGCATATACGATTTTTAATATATGCAAAAATAACAAAATGGCGACGATTTTATCAACAAGCCGTCGAAAAACGTTGTTTCGAGAAAAACGCATTTAAAGTTCGTTTGGGTTACATAAATACATTTTAAAAAAATTTAAGTATTTCGAACGTGTGTTTATTAACGGGGTCGTCTAGTGTGAAGGCCGTTTTTTAATTCTTTTTTGGGAATTTTTTTTTTTTGACAAACCATTAAAATAAATTCATTCACAAGTTGCATATCATTTTTATTAACATTTAAACAAACTTTGAGAATTTTTTGAAGTCATTATATAGAATGTAGTCGGAGATACACCGTCCAACAGGAACACGTCTACAGAAAGAGGTGCTCCACTGCTGCCATGATTCCAGCCGTTCTGCTTATCTGAAATTAAAAAAAAAACCAAACGCAATTTTAATCATGAGATTTGACGCTCTACATGGAACTAAAATAAAGTTAGAATTCCAAAAAAATCATTATTTTTACGCTTTAGAAAAAAAATCAATTTTTCGTATTTTTTTGGGGTCTATATAGCTGATAAAAAGAAAACTAGCGAAGCAATCTTAATTATTTTAGTTCAACTTGTAGTTATATATGTACTAAAGATGCTGTACAAATTTGAGCAGAATCAATCAAATAGTTTTTGAGATATCATGGCAGCAGTTTGAAAAAATCGTGTTTTGAGAAAAACTCCGTTTGAAAGTTGTTGAATAATAAAAAAAATGGTCTCACCATCAATCTGCTATGCCCGGACCATAGAGTACACCTTCCTCTTCTTCAAAGAAGCCATGCAAGGCCGTTTTCTCTTTTTTTGATCTGACACACTAGACGACCCCCTTAAGTCTAACAACTTTTATATCAATATCTATAATATAAACCTATCGAAAAAAATCACGAAAATAGCCTTTTTCAGCGTCTAAAGTGAGAAGTCCCCTTAATAGTCGAGGCAAATGTCTCTTTCGCACGAAAAACGTCGACGTTCTCCTGAAGGCACGTGCATCAACTGGTAGCAACTCCACGTTCGACGTGCATGACGAGGAAACGAATCAATCGTTTGCACTAAACCAAAGATAGATTAAAATAATTTGAGACATAAAAGCTGTATTCGTATGTCATATATCGTGGATTGATTAGTAATTGCTTCGTTGTTTTGCCGGGTTTTCACAGAGCGGTTTTTCCCCTGATCGCTCGATGTATCCTCGAGTGCATAAATGTGTACGACGAAAAGAAAAATAACATTGATAAAGTCGCATTACATGCGCCATTGATCGAGCGTTTGCACATGACGTCGAGTTAAATTTTGAATATGACTATAACATAAGATTGGCCTTCGAGACTTGAAAATATTTTTTTGTGGCGTCTGCGTAAGCGTAGGGTCCAAAAAACAGGTCGTTTTTTCAATATTTTTTCTGATGAGAGTATTGGAATGGGGGGTCCGGATCTTACACACAATTAACGGGGTATTTTAGCCTCGAGGCCTAAATTTCGGACTTGATTAAAAAAAGGAAACGAAATTTTTTTTTTCTCCATTTTTATTGATGTTTCTAGAAGTTGCAAAAAAAAAATAAAAAATTGAAAAAGTCACGCGCTCTCAAATATGGCCGTGGAAAAAAAAGATTCAGGCGATTGACATGATTCTAATGCTCCCATTCATCTGAAACATAAATATAACCAATTTTCTTAATTAATAATAATGCCGTTATGCAGGTACCAAAAAGAAACAAAAAAAAAAACATTTTTTTAAAGGCGACTGTCCGAAAAATGTTAATTATTTGCCCTATTTTTTTATTTTTACTTTTTTCAAATAGTAATAATAATAATTTAGCAATGCCCGAGATTGGGACGATAGAAGGACATATACTGAAAGTCCATACCAAATTTTAAGTCAATTGGTTGAATAGAACTCGAGATTTTATGTCAACCAAGTTGATAAAGTAAGTACGGGCAAAACGCGTTAAAACTTTTGAGTCTAATTTCAGACAACCGCAATTATCTAAGTGATCGCCTATTATATTTACGTTATATTGATCGGCAATTCCTGCCTCGTAAAGTGCGTCTTCTGCGACTTCGAAATTATGATTTTCTGAAGCTTGATCTTCCCTGCGAGCAGTTCTAGCTTTGTTAAAGGCTTCTAAAGTTCGTAGCTCCGACCGGGCGACTCTTTTCTGGTTTCGTTAGAAATCGCTGGAACTATGTAGATATTGGGAATTTCGGAATTTCTTAAGGGCCTCTACTTTTAGAGAAGCCAACAAAAAAATCGATTCCTTTCAAATTTCGAGACTAGAATACTGCCTTAATACAGTCTTGCCAAGTGCGAGTGTCTTTTTTATTGAGCAATATTGATAAACAAGGTTATTATTATTTAAACAGAGTACTGAAATCAAATATAAAAAATACACTTTTAGTATGATAATAAAACTGGAGCAGGGTTAAAATTCCGAACTTTGAATACTCCGACGGTGCAAAATTCCCAATTTGAATGTTCCGAAATTCAAGATGGGGTCGGGCTGAAATTCCGACCTTTGAATGATCAGAAAGATCAAAACTCTGAAAGAATTTCACACGATAGACCAAAACTCCGAAAATCTGAACACCGTCAAAATAATTCGGCTGTGGAAGTTTTAAAAGTTTCAATAAATCGACGAATTATTTCAAGAATTTTTTTTATCAAGAAGTGATTTTACGTCAATTTCGAAATTTGTCTAGACAATGTTATACGTTCGACATAATTTACAGTCAACTGTGTAGACTTTCGCTGGCGTGATCTTGACGAAACTTGTAATTTCGGAACATTATATAAAATTAGGAATTTTGAACTGTCAGAGCATTCAAAGTTCGGAATTTCAACCCGGCCCCCATGTCAAGATCATGCCAGCGAAAGTCTATACAGTGTCAACATTATCTGGACAAATTTCAAAATTGACGTAGAATCACTTTATAAAAAAAATTCTTAAAATAATTCGTCGATTTATTGAAAATCTTTAAACTTTTAAAACCATAGCCGAATTATTTTGACGGTGTTCAGAATTTCGGAGTTTTGGTCTTTCGGGTAAAACACTTTCGGAGTTTTGATCTTTCGGGGTAGTATTCTTCCGGAGTTTCGGGCGTTCTGATCCTTCAAAGTTCGGAATTTCAACCCGGCCCCATAAAACTTTCGTATGACCGAAAGCTTAATGGAATTTTTTTAATCTACGCAGGTAAATAAACATTTTTTTAAGCTGCGGTAAAAATTAGTTCGATTTCAGACCAAGAAAACAGCTTTAATAAATCGTTATTAACAAACGGGTGAACATATAAAAAAATAATCCGTTCACATGAAATAAAATGGTAAAAACTATGCTCTGTACAAATTTAAAGTCAATCGGCCAAATAGATTTTGAGGTGCAACCTACACCGTTCCATAAAATATAGATTCGAGAAAGACGCAATAGTGGAAAGGGTAAATCGTAGCGGGCTGTAGCTCAGTCAGCGCTCTGACGCTTCACGAAAATCACCATAACTTGATCAATTTTTGGAATTTTTACTAAATCTTTGTTGCACAAAGTTAAGATCCTAGACTATAAAACGGTGCAATACAAAAAAAAATCTTTTTTCAAATTTCAATCTTATGCATACTCATGAAAGTAATTGGCATCCCGACACATGGTTTTCGAAGTCTAATGTGTATGCATTCTATCTATATCTTTATACAGGGTGGACCATTTAAGGAGGTTGGAGCGATTCAGTTGAATCAAATGACGGTTTATTCATTTTTTTGTTCAATGAACCTCAAAAAAATGCATACGAGGTACAAATTTATTCTGTGCATACTAATTTTTTTTACATATATAACTAAAGGGCAAAATTATGCATTTTAATATTTTGATTACGTAAATAAGAAAAAACTTTTGTGTTCCTACCAACTTAAAAAAGTATGACATTAACGTTGATTATTATAAAAAAAACTACGATAACGAATGTTTTATACAATTCGCAATGAAATTTTGAGTAATTTATAATTATGCCTATTCATATTTACGTCACGAGATTATTGACCCATGGTTTACGATGGGCAAGATGAGGATTTTTTTTCTAAACGTTGACAAAGTTTTAGTTTGCGTTAATCCTTTGTTAGAAATGGTTTATCTTGGTGCCAAAATAACAAAAAAATTATATAACCTTTAATGTAAAAGTCTTGCCCATCTAACCGCACGTTAAATTACATACATTAAACTATTTTTTATCTCTGGTGTTTGGCCTTGAAAAAATTTCAAGAAATTCGCAAAGACTCAGTATAATCTAAACAATAACATGTATTTTTTATCAAATTTAACCTTGAATTGTGGCTAACGCTCCAACCTCCTTAACGTGACCACCCCAAATATCTCCGTTGGCTTTAGAGCAACGAAAAAAATTTCACGAGGTAATTTGATTGATTTCGCAGGACTGATACAGTGGTGAAAAATTCTTTTTCGTCAAGGTCATAGTTTTTGCATTCTCAAGGTCATCTATGGTTTTTCAAATGGGTATTAGAGCTTGTTCGAGTCTGTTTGGGGTTGTTTGGGTTTCTGGGATTTGTTTGGATGTGTTTTCGTCACTCTAAAGACAACGGAGATATTTGGGGCGGTCGCGTTAAATGGTCCACCCTGTGTACTCACATATTTACATATGAAGGATACGCGTTGTTGCTTTTGAAGATGAGGTATTTATGTATACATAGAGATAAGAGAAAAAGTGCTCACCGTGCCGTCTATTCATTAAAAAAGAGGCCTACTGTCGTCACGCGGAACATGACCACCTCCTTTTTCATATACCTTTCACGCTTTCTGTCTACGCATACATGTTCCTCACTAAAAGCCATGAAAAATGAGTTACGACAAGAACATTACCCCGGTGCCCAATTATGTAAATACAAACGCTCGGCCGAACGGCCAATTCGGGGGAGTGGAAGAGAGAGATATATGCAAGGTGTACTATATGTATTATGCAGGCTATATATATTGTTATACAGGGGCGCCAGCCGGCGTCTTTTCCCTTCTACAATATGCACATATAGATGGGTACGAAACGTACTCTCGTTATGAAGTTAATGTACGTACTAAATACCGTATTTGGCGTTGTAATAACCACTTTTTATTCACTAGCTTTTCCAGCCTGGAACCCTTTTCACATATGGAGATATATGCCGTATAATCTGTGCACACCATAAGATAAACCAAATTATGGAATTTCCGACCTATGAAGCGAAGCTCTGAGCACATCGAACAGCGAATTAAAAAATAATTCAAAATCGCTTCAACTGTTCAGTACGGTCGCGAGAAAGGTGAAAAAAAAGCGATCGATCCCAATATCGTTGCTATTTCCAAATTCCGAGCGTCTTTTCACTACGTTTGTAGACGTAGTGAAAAGAGAAAGAATCAATGAATTTACGCATATTGATCAGCACTCTAGCATTTTCTAAAAATCGATTTTTTTGTTAAAAAGGTATCTCAATACAGTCGTGCTGTCGCTGAAAACCCCCAGACCGGAAAAACATTAGAAGAAGGCCAGGTTTTTGACAGGTGATTCTGTTGGTGCCACGGGTGCTAAATCCAAATTTGCCTAAAAATCGGGGTGCAGAGTTTTTTTCAGGGGTTGAAGGGGGATAGGGGGAGTGATGCCAAACTACAATCCTTGAGAGGGCACCGTGAGACGAAATGTTCAGAAAAATCCGGGCGTTAGTTTTGGCCACAGCGCCGAAGTCGTGGAAGTTCATTTTGGGGGTGAAAAAGTGGGGTGAAATTTTGGAAAATCAGTTTTAATTCGATAACTCTTTAGGAAAAATTCGTAGACTCTTTGTTCAAATGGGAACGTTGTAGCCCTTGGAAAGACGCGTCGATAGAGTATTTGATCATCAATCTCCGATAATATCTTCACCCTCAAAACAAATGTTGAAATAGCAACAAAAATTGTTTATTGAATAACTCAAAAACAATCGATTTTTCGGTTATGGGTTAAATGTACGAAATGGAGAGAAGAATTCTCTCGATATTTTCGTCTCTATGGACCGACCTCGAATTGTTGATTTTCCAACCCCTTTCGGGAATTGAAAATTCACAATGAAATTCTGGGAAAACTATTGACCGCACGAATTCGCCGCCGTGGAAGAATTTGTAGCTTGAACCCTCAGCTGCATTTTTGTCCACAGCGCCAGACTCGTATCTCTTTATTTTCGGTCAATAGTTTTCCTAGAATTTCATTTCGAAGTTTCAACCCCCGAGAGGGATCGGAAAAAGCAAAATTCAAGGGTAGTCCATAGAGACGAAAATATAGAGAAAATTATTCTCTACATTTCGTACATTTAGACCATCCCCGAAAAATCGATTGTTTTTAAGCTATTCAATAAACAATTATTTTGACACTTCAACAATTGTTTTGGGGGTGAATATATTATTGGAGAGGGATGATCAGATACTCGATGGACACATCTTTTCAAGGGCTACAAAGTTCCCATTTGAACAAAAATTGTATGCATTTTTTCTAAAGAGTTTTCGAATTAAAACTGATTTTTTTTTTAATTTCACCCCCAAAATGAACTTTCACGACTTCGGCGCTGTGGACAAAAATAAAGCCCGGATTTTTTTGAAGATTTTGTCTCCCGGCGCCGACCTCGTGGGAGTGGTAGTTTGGTGTTAATCCACTCCCATTCTCCTTCATCCCCTAAAATAACCTTACACCTCGATTTTTAGCCAAACTTGGATTTAGCACCCGCGGCACCTACAAAATCACCTGTCAAAAAACTAGCCTTCTTCTAATTTTTTCCGATTCCAATATACAGCACGACTGAACTACCACAGTACCTACAAAATTATATTCCAAAAGATTATGGGTGTGAAAAATCTCTAAGTGCTCGATTTTCGAAGATTGTTGAAGATTAAGGGTATTGAAACATTATTCATGTCGTTACTTCCTACGAACTTTAAACGCGTTTATCTCAAAACTACATTTTTCAAGCAGGCCGGGCTCAAAACTCAAACCCATTTCAACCGATTCGCTTGAAATTTTAACTGTATATTTAGAATTACATTTTCTAAGGCACTACGTAAGATTTTTCAATTATATCGCATAGTTCCTTATTTATAAACAATTTTCTGACGATTTTCTCATGGCATTTTATACTTTTTGTTTTACAAATGCGCCATTTTGACAAAAAACAATATATCAAAAAAATCCTACATACTTCTATAGCTATTCTTATATATAATCGAAAAAACTTTAGTGTCTCATCATAACTCATAAATTATAAGAGCTGTTGGTCCGGCTGTTGACCTTCCGGAAATGAAGGCGTCATCGGAAAAATGCTACACAGTCGCCATTTCGAAATGTATCGCTGTGAAAAAATAATGTTGCATAGTCAATTACATGTATAATAAAACCCCTATTTTGTAATTTCGATTTATATTATGGTTTCGCTGAAGG
The DNA here is from genome assembly GCA_964007375.1 of Ophion obscuratus. Classification (NCBI taxonomy): domain Eukaryota; kingdom Metazoa; phylum Arthropoda; class Insecta; order Hymenoptera; family Ichneumonidae; genus Ophion; species Ophion obscuratus. The sequence continues at coordinate 34,200,338 of OZ023316.1, read as the reverse complement.
AAAAAAATCGACAAATATGCTCTTTTTGGCCTTTAGAGTGGCCTTAATGTGTGCGAAGAGAATTTATCCGACCGCTAAATCCAGAAGAAACATCGGCGCCTGTTTCCTTGTACCTGTCAGCCCTAATGAAATTCAAATCGACCGCATGGTGTCGCCAGATATATTGTTTATTGGCTCACACACTATTACCCTAAGTACATCCCCCATGGAAATTTATATACGCAAAAATATACAGCAAATTTATTTTATTAATAATTGTAATATATGTGAAATATATGCTATATATTGAAAATATATGTTGCATATATGTGCCAAATTCTAATTTTCGTAACCCTTTTATATATGAGATGTATATGCGTGGTATCACTGTATATCAATGTATCATATATCAATGATATATGTAACATTTACCCTGCATATATACCACAAATATTTAGCATATATGTTGCATACACACTGCATACATACCACATATATACTGCATGAATGGTACATTTATGCCACATATATACAGATATGCGTAGCATGTCTCTATATAGTGTTTATATATAATAGTGTACTTTAACTATAAATTAAGTTTTTTGAAGTTTAAGTTTTAAGTTTTATTAAGTTTAACTGTAATAGTGTTTATACACAGCATATATTTCTTGTCAGGAATATGTATCAAAAATGTATGCGTCATATATGACGCATAAATGACGCAAATATGAGTCATATATGACGCATACATTTTTGATATATTTTTCTGACAAAAAAATTGATTGAAAATATATCGAAAATATATGCGTCGTATATGCCTCATATATGCATCATATATATTGTTTATACGTAGCATATATTTTTTTGGTCAGAAAAATATATCGAAAATATATGGGTCATATATGCGTCATATATTTGGTGCATATATACTGAACATATACGTATTATTCTATTTTTCGTCACTATATATGCGACCGATATATATATATATATGTAGCATATATTTTCTGCATGTATTTTACATACATAAATTTCCATGGGGGATCCGCGAGACTATATATAACCGCCCAAGAGTCATTATTATCGAGAAAATTTCATGGTCGATGTGAGCACGTGTATTTTTTTTTCATTATCTCCGCAAAACATGTGCACATAGGCATATCTAAGAGGAATATTTTGATCGAATCGTTATTTGACCTGATGTCTAAATATGTTTTACTTCCTTGTAGGTGGAGTTATTTCTTAATTAAACTCGAGGTCGTTGCGCCCAACTGTTATTGACGATAACAGGAAAATTTTAGAGGTTAATTTTGTTCTCGGAGGCGATGCCTCGAGTAGCTTGCCGAAAATTTTTGTAATTCACAAAGTTGCGAAATGAAAAAATGTCTTTGGACAATGACAAGCGGATTGGGACTTTCATCGTGATAGCTATTAGGTAGCTGCGTTGAAACCTGTTTTTTTAAGCATTTACATTGGAAAAACTTATTGGATTAATGAATCAAAGGATTTTCCTTCGGATGTTATTACTTTTTCTCAACTTTCTGGCAAATGCTGAATCCCACTTCGGAAGATCGCCCTGTCATTAGACGCTATCCACTCATCTAGTCATTTTTGGACTACCTTGTAATTACAGAAGTGTGTATCTTCGATGTCGTATTGCCAAACATGAATGCGAATATGCACTGAGAAAAAGAAATCGTTGAATGTGCAAAATGCATTTTGTTGTCTCGAAATTTTGTTGTTTTAACAGTTGCTCAGACATGCTAAATAAGCTACAGTTCACACCACTAAAACTATCAGTTAGATTAACAAAACGTTCGTTATGCCAATCAAAAATCGAGTTGAACGTATTTGAAGATACATTTTGTTAATCCAACTGAATTTTCGTTGGATGAACGAATTTTTTTTCAGTTTAGAGACGTTATGCCTCAGAACTATGAAACTTTGTCGTTTATGCTATAAAAAAATGAATCTACTCTAGTGTCGGATAAAAATTAATTCACCAATAAGTTCACGATTTCCAGAGGCTCCTCGGGATTATTCCTTTTCGAAACGAGGGTCGTCATCGATCTCTCTAAACACGTACAATAATTATATATATATAGTTTTAGCGGGGCCGGGTTGAAATTCCGAACTTCGAATGATTAGAACGCTCAAAACTCCAAAATAATTTGACACGAAAGACCAAAACTCAGAAAATCTGAACACCGTCAAAATAATTCGGCTATGGAAGGTTTAAAAGTTTCAAAATTTTCAATAAATCGACGAATTGTTTAAAGAATTTTTTTTTATTAAGAAGTGACTTTACATCAATTTTGAAATTGGTCTAGACAATATTATACGTTCTACATGATTTACATTCAACTGTGTAGACTTTCGCTTTCATGATCTTGACGAAACTTATAATTTCGGAATATTAAAATTAGGATTTTTGTACCGTCGGAGCATTAAGGCCTTACTCCCACTTGTAGCGCAAAAAAGGCCTTTTCCACGAATTTTTTAAAAGAAAACTACAAAACTTTTTTAATCAATCAATATAACATCTTAAAGAACACATCTTGAAGAATTTTCAGTAAATTTTTCATTGAAAAATATTACATTGTTTAGTGGCAAATGGCCGTCAATGAAATAATGTTTTTATATACAAGGTTCGCGGTGACCAACATTGCGGCGAAGTGGATCATCTGAAAAAAAAATGCGGATGGATTTAGTCAAATATAAGTATAAACTAGTCTTTAATCGAAGGATTTTAAAAAATATTCATTTTTCACAAAATGGCGGACAGTCAAAGTTAATGGTTCGATTTTAACGAAAAAAAACGGCTGTTTTTTGGCTATAAAACGGCCATTTTTTTTTCGAAAAAAAATCGTACGATTAAAGACTACATTTTTATGTATTAAATGAGCCTGCAAAATTTCAAGAAGATCGGTTCATTAATGTTCGAGTAATCTTGGTCACCGACTTCAGAAATGCCATTTTGAGAAAAACGCGTTTAAAGTTTCAATTTCAGTTTACACGAAGAACGGATTCTTCTCTTTCAACGCTCATATCTCCGTCAATTTTGTTCGGATCGACTTGAAATTTTCAGGACATATTCTCAGATACTTATGCTTCAAAAAAAAAAAATGCAATAAAAAAAATCGATTTTTTCAAAATCGCAAGTGGGGGAACCCTTAAAAGTTCGGAATTTCAACCCGGCCCCCATGTCAAGATCATGCCAGCGAAAGTCTACACAGTTGACTGTAAATGATGTAGAACGTATACGATTGTCTAGATAAATTTCCAAATTGACGCAAAATCACTTCTTAATAAAAAAAATTCTTGAAATAATTCGTTGAATTATTGAAAATTTTGAAACTTTTAAAACTTCCATAGCCGAATTATTTTGACGGTGTTCGGATTTTCGGAGTTTTGTTTTTTCTTGTAAAATTCTTTCGGAGTTTTGATCTTTCGGGGTAGTATTCTTTCGGACTTTTGGGCATTCTGATCATTCAAAGTTCGGAGTCTCAACTCGGCCTCAACTTAAATTTCGGAACATTAAAATTAGGAATTTCAAACCGTCGGAGCATTCAAAATTCGAAATTTGAACCCGGTCCCGTTTTAGCCATTTCTCGTTCGTGGCTGGTGGAAAAAATCACGCAGCCTCACCGCATCAAAGTACGTTCATTTCGATGTGTTACCGTGCAGAAATTTGCTGGCGAGTCCCCGGATCTTACCACATCCCTACCGGGATTTGATAGGGACGCCGCACGTAGAAAGCCCGCATTGGAATCCAGCCGGATTCCGCGCTATTTCCCGATCGACGTGGGTTGAGATTTTATTTGACATTCTCAACCGGAATTTGTTGGATCTCCCAAAAAATTATACCTTTGTAATCGCGTGCATACATTTTTTAGGGTGTCCCAAGATGCACCCACATCTCTATAGGGATTTCTTAGGGACACCGAATATAGGGAGTCCTCATTGAGATTCAATTGGATTTTGCACTGTTCTCCGATGAAGGCCGTTTGGGAATTCTTACCGCATGCGAATCGAAAATTTGTAAAAGGTCACGAGAAAAAATTCGGCGTGTTGAAACATAACCTGCCCGCTTCGTGAGCGTTTTGTGAGGTAATATTGTCGAAGAGCAGTAAAATAAATAACAAACGGTAATTACAGTGGATTTTTAGTGTGCGATTCAAATCGATTTTTAAGATATTAAGCGAATTATACTTTTTAAAGATAAAATGTACACTTCAAGATCCAATCATTATGTATATCTTTATATTTTGTTTAGGGAATTCAACGTACGGAATCCGATGGGATCCATCAAGAATCGTATTGGTTTATGCTCGATAATCTGGGAATCCCTTAGGATTCAAATTGGATTCGTACATTATGTTCAAATGGAGAATCCCTATTAGGTACACTTAAAAAGGATATAAAAACCGACATTTTTGTTTTTAGAAAGTCTCGGACTATTTTTTTCGCCCTAGTATTCCATTTTTAGCTAAAAAAAAAGACATATTTAAAAAAAAAGCGTCATCGCCGAACTATAAGGTTTTAGAGGAAATGTCAAGAGGGTAATAAGTTGCACGAGTTCACACTGGAGTGGCTAGGATTATTTCAGAATTTTTCTTGGACATTTTTTTCACCATTTTTGGTTGGAACTTTGATGAGTGGAAAGACTCCACTTGGGAATTATGGGGTCTATGACAATATATTAAGGAAGAAAATTTATTTCCTTTTTTGTTTCCAATTAACTACAATTGTTTTATCTTTGTTTTTAAATTTTTGGTGGAACTCGGAGAATCTTTTTTCGATGAAAAACTCGTATATAGAGGTAAGAGACTTGATTGACTATTTTTTGGCGTTATAAAGCAAGTCCAAAAGTTTAAAGTTGGGGTGGTGTTGGCTTTGTGATAAAGGGTAAAAAAGCACCTCGTTATATGTGAAAAAAAATCACGGTAAAAATATGTTGAAAAAGAGATATGCAAAAATGTAAACGAATCTATAATGAAAAATTACAATCTTTTTCTTTTTAATATTTTATCTTAAATCCGATAGTTCTCGGATTGGAAAAAATTAAAGTTAATTAAAAATAAAAGTGTAAACAGATTTTCTTTCTTAATATATCGTCCTAGACCCCATAACTCCCAAGTAGAACCTCTCCCCTCATCGAATTTCCAACCAAAGACGTTTTAAAAAAATATCCCAAAAGATCTGAAAAAATTCTATCCACTCCGGTATGAACCCATGTAACTTATTACCCTCTAGACATTTCCTCTGAAATCCTATACTTCTTCGATGACGCCTTTTTTTCTAAAACACATATTTTTTAGCTAAAATGTAATATTGCGGCGAAAAAAATCATACAAGGCTTGTGAAAAAAAAAAAAAAAAAAAAATCTCCGTTTTGATATTCTATTTGAGTTGAGCATAGAAAAAACCAAGAAACGATTTTTCCACAAACTTTGCAGTTCATTTTCGACGGCCAAAAAAAAGCCGAAAAATGGCCACGTTCAAAAATGCATGACGGGGCGAAAAAAAATCATATAAAATTTTCTAAAAAAAAGCAAAATAAAGGTAAATTTGTCCTCTTTAAAACGCCGCTTGGGAAATTCAATTACCTTCATTTTTGAGTCCGCTGTCTAACTTTTATTGCGGTAAGAAATTTCGACTAGTGTACCCAAACTTTTGGCCGGCAGTGTATATACATATATGGTATAATCTAAACATGAGATTGGATTATACGATCATACGCGTGGTTCAAATTTCATCGTAATCTCTGCAGTCTTATCGCGTTGACTCAATTGGAATTCCACGTATCCACATGCACACCGGGGGACTTCCGGTCTTCGGAATAACCGGGCAAGTTGTTTGCGATGTTGACAAGAGCACGAGTCTCTCGCTCCTATTTCATCGTGATAAATCAATTATCAATCCAGCACACATCCATCGACAGGCCGTTGAGTTGAAGATAAAAGGAAGATAATACGTCTTACAGAACAAAATCGAAACAGCTTGGCATTGGTGATTCACGTGATCAATCTGTGACGCGTACTAACTTCATCTACGATTCACAGGTGAAGAAAAGAAAATGTAGTTTTCTTCAAACCCTCTGAGAAATTTTGGAATTATTCATGTTAGAGCCCCGAGCGCGCTGTGGAATAATACGAGGGACGACTTTGGCGCTGGGCGGAAGTCAGGAGGGCGGCTGAGGCATTTAATGAATTTGGCGAAGAAAAAACTTTTTATTTTTCAGCTAAGAGGACGCAGCAAGTGCACCAAAGTGGATCCGGTGCTCGACAATCCACTGTTAACGTCGCTTCTCTGGTTATTTTTTTTAGTGGACATTTTTTTGCACTTCGAGAGTCGAAATATATATATATATTGTTATGGTCCAGGGAAGAAAATACAGAGAATGAAATTATTGATTAAAAATATTGAAATTGTTTTTACGGATGTGTGGAACATACAAGTCCAGGATAAAGTAGCCAAAATTCATTCGTAAATATATTTCCTAGATGTAAAGTACAGTCGGTCCCCAAGTTCGCGTAAAAAATAGTTTTTCTTTTATTATTGTTGCGCCTTCGTTAGTTAATATTTAACTGTGTTAGGGCAAAACTCTTGAGAGTGAATAAGCCGCACGACTGTCGCAATTTATCAACCGCTCAATTGTTTACAGCATCGCCATACCGTTTGGCAAGAATGCGTGGGAGAGCGTAACGAGGAAATAAGCAGAACTTTGGTAGGTTTATTAAATTAATTATACTACAATTATGTAGTGATTGATTGTGAAATTTTCTAACAATTTTTTTTTTCATACATAAATCATTCACACAAGTCATCTACTCCATACGGTACCATATTTTCCATTATGTTTTCCTTATCGCATCTGAATGTAAAATAACGTCTTATAAAAACGCGTACAAAGCAAAGTGTGTTATACTTCTTCAACCGCTTACCGACTCGATCTTAATTTTTGCATCCAGGGTTAAGGCGGAATATACATTCAATCAGGAAAAAATAATCAATATTGAGGGATTTTTTTAACTCAGAAATAATTATTATATTATCAAACTATAGGTAAGGCATTCCACGTCACTTCAGCCAGTAAAAAACAATCCACAAATAGTTTTGAAAAATCGTGTCACTTTATTATAAATTTCTGACGTTTTTCTCGTTGATTACCGTTTTTTAAATATTTTTCCATTCAAATGGCTGTATCTTTGGCAGGATTTGACGTATTTACATTCGTAAAAAACGAAAATGTGCGTATTTTTCTAGCCTTCCAGAAAAAAAATTATTTAGATTTTATTGAGCAAGTCGAACGTCCGCTCCAGGGCAAAATATGCAAAAATATTTTTTTTCCCAAAGAAAGACACTCGCTATTTTGGTTTTAAAAATTTCTCCCAATTGTGAATACGAAAAACGGATTTTTGGTATTTTTTATATTATGGGATTCCTAAACACCATGAAGTAACAGCTATTTTTATTTAAAATTTTTTTTAAATAAAATTAATGAAATACATATGACATATATGCCATATGTATTTCAAAAACCTGGTAAACATACAGCGAGTGTTATTCACGTATTTTGTATTCTACGTATTAATTGTATTCAACGCGATAATTGTATTCTACAATTATCAAACTTTAGGTATACTTTAATAGTATATATAAATATACGAAAGAATTTTTTAAATTAATTCATTATCAAAATGGCGGATCTGTGGCAGAGTGTTACAGTAAGGTCGCCGCGGGAGTTGCAAATGGGCATGTAGTTTAGCTTCCCGTAGACTTTGATTTGCAAAAAAGTTCAAACTTTTTTCAGCTAGAACATGTATAGTTTCTATGTGACGGTAATTAAAATGAAGAAAATGCAAATTTGAGAAAATGGCACGCATTTACAAAAAAAAAATCAACATTTCACGCAACATTTCTGTAAAACACGATTTAAAAAGTTGTTTTTTTTCCAACTTTTCAAAAACAATTTTCGTCAAGTAGAAGGTATTGATATTATCAATTTTTCTACCAAGTTTCAACTCAATCGGCTTAACAGTTTTTGAGTAATCCTGCACGGCAATTTCGAGAATGCAGTTTTGAGAAAAACGCGTTTGAAGTTCACGCCCGCTCCAAATCCGAGCGGCGAGGCACAGCATTGACGGTCTGTAAGGTTTAAAATTATTCGAATTTCGCTTTGAAACTTTGGGAAAATATTCCACATATATAGTTCTATCGCTTAAAAAAGAAGTAAAAATAATCGATTTTTTGATTGTTGTAAATGTATATCTCGCCTTAAAAAAAACAAAGTGACGAGTAACGTTATATGATCATGCATCAAATATTTAATAATGTTATGATGTTATAATTAACGTTATAATAACGCATCGAATTTTTATCGTAATGGTACAATTTCTGTAACGACCCAAGTCACTGCGAACAATCAATTTGTCTGGCGATTCAACGGGTTATACCTAGCTCGTAGCCAAAAAAGGATGAATTTTCGTAATTTTTTCTGGGAAAACGTGTGAACTTTTTCAAAGATTTTTTTCTTCGTTAAGGTAAGGGGTTCAGGGGTTTCAGCGTGAAAAAAAAAACACTTTTTCCGATTTTTTTTCATCTATATGGATAGAGTAAATTTATTGAAAACTTTCGTACATTGTTAAGTGTTATTTCAAGAACATTCCGTGAAATTTGTACGCGAAAATATCCACAAACAAGCCGGTGACAAAGCTTTTCCAAGAACGCCTTTAGAAAAACACGATTTGCGGTGTTCACTGTATCTCAGCTAGAAATTATCTGAAATCAAGTACCATTAAAATTTAGTCAAAGTATCATCAAATCCTCCTCCCAACGGTCTTTGATCATTTTTTTTTTTTTCATTTCTACATTTTTGGTGGTCATGTAAAGTGAAAAGTGCTATTTTTCACGAAAAATTCCGCCATTTTGGGGGTGGAAAACCCCCTCAATGTAAAAAAATCTCAAACTAACCGTTGGGGGGAGGTATTTTATATGTAGAAAGTGTGTACCAAATTTGAAATAAATCGGTCATGTAATTTTCAAATGGCAGTGAATACGGACTTTGAAAAAGCGATTTCGAGAAAAACGCGTTTGAAGTTTTCGCGTTTGGAGCTACAGTGTTAGAGGAGCGGGACTAAATAGTCAATAACTTCGAGAGTTTTCTCTGATTGACTTGAATTTTTGGGATTACATTCTTAAAATGTTTAATTATCAGAAAAGACCAAAATAAATCGATTTTTCAAAAGTGCAAACCCCTGTCCTCCCCTTAAAGAGTATGGTTTTGAGTATGTATCACAATTTCCTTCGCGGTGACCACTGCTGCTCGGAAAAAAAACTTCCGAAATTAAAAAATCAAACGCATTTAGTTTTTGCATGAAATGATCTAGTACTGGAACGCAGTATCTGATAAAGTATTGATTTTTGAAAAAATCGCCGTGGTCCAAAGTGAAAGTATCGTATTCGGTGAAAAAACGCCCTATTTTCGTTAATAAAAAAAAAACAAATAGGGATCGAATAAAAAAATGTCTTCGTTCGAGCACTGCTTTTTGATGTGTGAAAGTTTGTAAAATTTGAAATTGATCGATGCAGTGATGTTCCAGATATCATGGTCAACAATTTTTAAGTCATTTTGAAAAAAAAACACGTTTAAAGTTCGCTGGTTCGAGGAACCTCCTTATAAACACCCATCAGCCTGGGGTCACAATATGCAGTTCTACCGGAGCGTTTCTGGGAGATAGTTTAAGACTAATATTACACTATAGATGCGTCAAAAATAGTAGACCCGCAAAGTGTCAATCTGGCTTAACTCCCTCAATTGTCAACGGATCGACTTGAAGTTATCAGAAAATATTTTCGATATGTTTTATTTTGAGAATCCGTCGGAAACGAAAAATCGAAATTTTCAGAAATTTAACCCTTTGACTGCACATTGGGTCGTTTTGACCCCACTTTTTTTCAACTGACTGTACTTGTTTTTTCAACTGGCCCCCATTTTACATCCTGCCCGTGTACTGAGGACAGCTGTCGAGAAAGGACCTGGGGTCGAATCGACCCCGCTTATGCAGTAGTGCGGTGAAAGTGAAAACATTTTTTTTTGTGACATTTAATAAGTGAGTTACGATAGAAAATGCTCATAGATATTTTTTATTATACCTTACTACAGTAAATTATGTATTTAGAATGCCGATCATAAAATTAAAAGCAAGGGCCCGTTATGCAGGAGGGCTACGTGCAACGAGCACCGAATGTACTTATGCGTCGATTGCGGTAAATGTGAATAACAATAAGTCATTAAAGTACAAAATGCGGAAAATATAGGCTTTCAACAATTAATCTGCCCAAGGAGTCAATTTTTTTCATTTTTCACTATCCCGAAAATGCTCAAATTCAAACGTCCGAATAAATATACTTTTTGGAAAGACGTCGACATTTTTTTTTTCGTTCCTCTTTAAAAACCACAAAGGATTTTTTTTATTTTTTAAAGAAAACAATTACGATCCTTTTCATGCAAGTACGTATTTTTCAGCGCACCTCCCACTTTGAACGAATGTTTCGGCACTTAATTTTAGTTTTTCTTCAAAAATAAATGTTGTGCCATAAAATGAGGATAATTGACGACAAAAAACGTCTCTACAAAAAAAAATGCTTGTTTACGGAAATACAACCATCAGAATAACGTCTGGGGTCAGATCGACCCCATGTGCAGTCAGAGGTTCGTGGGGGAAGTGTGCAGTCGAAGGGTTCATCCAGGTGTGAGCCCTTAAATGCACTGTGGGTTCCTTGCATTACATTATTTCGACCCTGCCTTGATTCACGTGTCTGTGAGAACATGGACATTTCATTGTGATCATTTTGCTTACCGATAAGTATTCTGCGAATAGCTGCTGCACGTAAATACGAAGATCTCAGTTATAAACAAACAATTTCGTTTTTCGAAGGAATGTTATCAGCGCCTGATAGCGGCGAATTGATGGAATCGCCTGTCATTTTAAGACCCGAGCTTCGAAAAATAATAATAACGTCAGCGTCGTGGATTTTTTCTCGCGAAGTAATAAACAAAAGGCTCGGTGCGGATCTGTTGACGAATGCCGCGGTAATGCGTCCTGGCGGGAGATAACACGCTGCGGTGTAATTTACTGTCCATTACCATCGCAAGTAAAAATACAAACGTCAGTATCCACTCGACTTCACCGTTTCGTGTATTTATATATAGATACTGATTTTTATCTAGTAATATGTTTTCGTGCCGTAAGCCGCATAATTGAGACGAAAACCGGACATAACGCATTCGTCCGCCTGTGTTTATTCGCACCTTTTTTTTCACAAAAGACTGAAGAATTTGTTTCCGATGCCTGAGTCGGGCTTCGCCGGAACATTATGAATAATTCGCTTCCTGTTGTCCAGGTCCGTTATTCGAAGGCCATAAATTAAAACGTGTCAACCTAAGATTGCAATAACTGCAATAGTTGAGATAGCAATATTTTTAGATCGTGTTGTCGTCTACACGACCTGCAAATTCGTAATCAGTATTTCTTGATGATTTTTATACGAAAATGATACCTATGCTGAAGGAATATTTTTTTGGGGCGAAAAGGGGTGATGAATTCCTATTCAGGTGGTCAAAATATATCTAAGGGGCTTATAAAAAATATTTATTTGAATGAAAATATTTATTTGAATGAAAATATTTATTTGAATGAAAATATTTATTTGAATGAAAATATTTATTTGAATGAAAATATTTATTTGAATGAAAATATTTATTTGAATGAAAATATTTATTTAAAATTCAAATCTTTTTGCATCTCCGCCAAAAATAAGTGTCTGCACTCGAACGATTTGGAACTCCGCTCTGCGCGCATTCTCTTCGTAGTCGTTTTCTCTTCACAACGCCGCTTGATTCGTTGAGCTATGATTATTTTTCTTTTTTTTTTAAGAATTCCAAAGTCGCACCATCGATTTTCGCAAATTTGTGCATGCACAGCTTCACCTTTTTTTGCCATTTTTCAAGTGCACTTTCCGGAGAGAATAATCGAGATTTCGAGATGAATCAAGTGGCATTCTCTGACAAGGAACATCACTGTGGTGTCCTCCTCCGATTTTGTTGAAACTTCTTTATGTGGAAGATTATAAAAAACTACCAGACACGTATTTTTTTATCGGCGGAAAACGGTTTCAAGGGGCGAAACGCACCCTCGAAAATAGGGGTGTTTTTCTATTCTCGTCGATAACGTTATCGTTTTCATCCTCAATTTCTTTTTTTTTTAAGAATTCCACAAAAGAAAAAGTTTTTTTAAGTACACAAAAAAATAAACATTGTTGCAATTTGAATTTTTTTTACATGTCGTACCGTTAAAACGTTATGGACGAAAAACGAAAAACGTCCCCATTTTTGAGGGTGCGTTTCACCCCTTAAAACCGGTTTGCCGCCGATAAAAAAGATACGTGTCCCTTAGTTTTTGATACTCTTCCGCATAAAAAAGATTCAACAAAATCGGAGGAGGACAAAGTGATGTTTCTTGTAAGTCTACTAAAATTTAAAAATATTTTAGGCAATTTTAAAACGAAAGTATTATTTATAAAATTTTGCTAAAGTTCATAGTTTTTGAGTAATAAATTGTTGAAAATTTCTGGAAAAGTTTTCCAATTTTACACTTGATTTATGCATACAGGGTGTCCCAAAACTCAACGATAATCTGAGACCGGATGAAAGGCCAAGTTATACCAGTTCTGGGAAAAATACAAAAAAAATCCATATCACTCAGTTCAGCGATAATAGACATTTAAAAAAAAAAAGTTGAAATTCGACACCCTTGGTCGCATTTTCAAGTCCTGTGATCACCAATGTCACAATTTCGCTGTGATTTTTTAAATTTCGTGATCTTCATTAACGATGCTATTAATCGCAACTACAAATTAATGCAAAAAACATTGTTAATTTAATAAAATGAGTTAAGTTTTAGTGAGTCATGGTTCACAAAAATATTGTTACTTAACTTTGACACTTCATTTTGAAAAAAAAATGTACTACACTACCCTTGGCAAGTTGTTTCAAAAGATGGCGCATTTAATCAAGATTTCAAAATGGTGCAACACTTGCCACTTTTCTTGCCATTAAAAATTTTATTTCTTATTTTTTTCAAATTGAGCTCATTTTGAACAACTCAACATTAGGAATTTTTGTTACTAAAATTTGTTATTTTTTGTTTCTGGTCTGAAATAAAATTATTATTTTTAGTAAAGAGGTAATTGAGTCAGTTAATAACCAATTATCTCTTTACTAAAAATAATAGTTATTTCAAAAGATGGCGCATTTAATCAAGATTTCAAAATGGTGCAACACTTGCCACTTTTCTTGCCATTAAAAATTGTATTTCTTATTTTTTTCAAATTGAGCTCATTTTGAACAACTCAACATTAGGAATTTTTGTTACTAAAATTTGTTATTTTTTGTTTCTGGTCTGAAATAAAATTATTATTTTTAGTAAAGAGGTAATTGAGTCAGTTAATAACCAATTTTTATTGTAAAAAACATATTTTATTAAAAAACATATTGTAAAAAACATATGTTTTTTACAATAAAAATTGGTTATTAACTGACTCAATTACCTCTTTACTAAAAATAATAATTTTATTTCAGACCAGAAACAAAAAATAACAAATTTTAGTAACAAAAATTCCTAATGTTGAGTTGTTCAAAATGAGCTCAATTTGAAAAAAATAAGACATAACATTTTTAATGGCAAGAAAAGTGGCAAGTGTTGCACCATTTTGAAATCTTGATTAAATGCGCCATCTTTTGAAACAACTTGCCAAGGGTAGTGTAGTACATTTTTTTTCAAAATGAAGTGTCAAAGTTAAGTAACAATATTTTTGTGAACCATGACTCACTAAAACTTAACTTATTTTATTAAATTAACAATGTTTTTTGCATTAATTTGTAGTTGCGATTAATAGCATCGTTAGTGAAGATCACAAAATTAAAAAAATCACAGCGAAATTGTGACATTGGTGATCACAGGACTTGAAAATGCGACCAAGGGTGTCGAATTTCAACTTTTTTTTTTAAATGTCTATTATCGCTGAACTGAGTGATATGGATTTTTTTTTATATTTTTCCCAGAACTGGTATAACTTGGCCTTTCATCCGGTCTCAGATTATCGGTGAGTTTTGGGACACCCTGTAGAAATACTAATTGAAAAATTAGTTACATCGAATCATCAATTCCTGGCTTATGCCGATGTGGAAGCTTCCAAAATATCAATTTGTTGTTGTCTTCGAAGCATTCTGCCTTCCCGGGTATTATCTTTTGCGCGTTTGTCAACCGCTACCTGCCATGGGGACCCGACGCCCCTTCACTAATTGTGGGATATCCCGGAAACTATTAATCGGATTTACTTGAAATTTTCAGGGAATATTTTCGAAACATCATGCTTCAAGGAAATGTTTTTAAAAAATCGATTTTTTGAAAATTCTGACCGCATCTCACCCCTTAACTGGCCGACCATTTAACTCGCCGACCTGCAAAGAGAGAGGACAAACCCAAACAAAGAAACAAACCCAAACAAACAACCAAACTCAAAATGCTACGAAAATTGCACAATTTCAGTTTTACAAAAAAATAGTCGTCGAGTTCTTAATCGGCCAGATCCTGGTCGACGAGATCGCGTCGGCGAGTTAAATCATTGCGGACGCAACGGAAGTTAGGTTAGATTAGTAATGTGCGGGCAAGGAGCGATAGACAAGGGTTGAATTGGGAAAGGTAATACGTAAAAACCCGTAAGGGTATATACTGGAACTCAGGAAATAAAAATAAAAATTAAAAATAAATTCTTAAATATACAAATATTTTTAGAACCTCGGGCAAAAGTAAGCGTCTTCGCTCAATTACCGCTCATTTCTTTTCCGTTTCGATTTAACACTCCACTTTTGGCGCATTCCCGTCGCAATTGATTCTTTCAAAAACTGTCGCTCGGTTCGTCCGGCTACGATTATTTTTCGATTTTTATCGTAATTTTCAAGCCGAACCATCGATCTTCGCGAATTTCCCGAACCCTAAACGTCAAATTGGACTTTGCAGAAATATTTCAGCAGACACGTTTTGTATGCAGAAAAAAAGCACCATATAGGTACATGAGTTTCAACAAAATCGAAGGCGGACATCACAGTGTTGTTCCTTGTGAGAACGACGTAGGGGAGTTGGTCTTAAGATTGCATAGTCAGATAAGATGACACCATCAATATCTTTTTTTTTTAATCCGTGCTATACGAGTAATGGTCGACCAATAAGTGTTGCTTGTAGCCAAATCTAGTATAGCCGTCAGTGAAGGGGTTATACACAGTCAGGAGGCCCAAAAAGATCGATTCTTCAAGAATTTTTATTGAGAAGACCTTTAAATCTATTAACGTAAAAATTTGCACACATATTATGGTAACTTTTAACTGTATTTTAACATTTTTTATTTGTCAAAATAATTCTTCTGAAAGCTGCTATAGCTAATCTCCGGGAGCACCTCTAAAAAAAGGCGTTTTGCGGCGAGCACGATATCTCTGGACTGGATCATCTAAAATGAAAAAACCCAATATATTTTGTTGATATAATATATTATCTTGTAATTGATCGAAGGAATAAGCAAAATAATAATTTTTGACAAATTGGCGGCTTCTCAAAACAAAAAAATCGATTTTTGACAAAAATGTAGGCCTCAAATTGTTTATAAAATGGAAAATATTTATCGGTGAGAAAAACGTACTACTTACTTACTTACTAAAGTTACTAAACTTACTAAACTTACTTTACTTACTTACTTAACTTACTTGCTAAACTTACTAAACTTACTTACTGAAAAATATCCTCGAAAATATCGTGTTAAAATTTGAGACTGATCGGTTTAGCCGTTTCCGAGAAATCTTGCTCACCGACTTTAAAAACACAGTTTTGAAAAAAACGCGTTTAAAGTTTCAAAAGCACTTTCGAATGCTCTGACACGTCATTACAAATGTGCGTGTAACTTCGAGAATATTCGCCGGATCGACAAGAAATGTTCTGTGTGTGTACTTAAATAAATGTACATGACGAACATTTTTTTTTAAATCGATTTTACGAAAATTTTAACCGTACATAACCCCTGAATGTGAGCTTTCACGTAGTAAATACTTTCGTGATTTTTAAATGCAAAAAAACTGACATTAATATCTGATCCTAAAAATACCCATCAGGTAAGATTTATTCCAGTTGAACTAACTTATTCATAATCTACGGCCATTGTACTCCACAAATACTGCAGGAGGAATATTCTAATTCCAAAGCTTTTGTCACAACAAATAAACACAGTATGCATTCACTTATGGGTAAGTCGACACACCGGACGTCGGTGTAAGAAATGGTACACTATGTCATCTTACCCTGCTGCGTAAAAAATCGGATACAAATTCAGAGTTTTTGGCCTATCGTTATAGAATGCTTGGCCATTATCAACGAACCTCGACACGCAAGAGCTGGTCACAAAAACATATGACCAAGGCCATTGTGGAAGCAAAGGAGAATCGAATGGGTTGGTTTTTAGCGTCCAAATATTCCTACGTGCCACAGGCAACACGTCGTCGCCACCATAATAATATTTCACTGAATCCTGGTCGCTACAAACCAACCTTCAACCCAGACATTAATGTGTCTGACAAGGAACATCCCTCAGGTGTCCGCCTCCGATTTTGTTGAAACTCATATATGTGATAGAGCATTGAAAACTTTGAGACACGTATTTTTTTTTATCGGCGGAAAAACGGATTTAAGGGGGGAAACCGCCCCTCAAAGAAAGGCGTGTCGAAGGGTGATTTTGCAGTTTCACCTAGAAGCAATCCACCGATCTGAATGAAACAAAAACGAAAATTCTTCTAATGAAAAGCGATGAAAAATCCACTATGAAAATGTTAAGAAAACATTAAATTAGGGGGTAAACCACCCCTCAATTTGCCTTTTTTTCACTCCACACTTAAGAGGGTTGTATGAAAATTAATAAAACAGGTATCACTTTAAGGGGGAATTAAAATTAAAGTTGACGGGTTTTTGCGTTTCGGCGGCATAGCAAATTTAAGGGGGTAAATCACCCCTAACATACATTTATTTATCATGGTCGTTTTTTCTTTGTTTAAAGAGTATCCGCTGATTTTAAATATTTCTATAAGCTACAATTTAATGTTTTATCATATTTCAAGATTATTACTTTCGTCTTAAGGGGTAACTACCCCTCTGACGAGAAACATCATTGAAGTATCCGCTTTCGATTTCGTTGAAAATCATATATGTGGTGTAGCATTGCAAACTATTAAACATGTTTTTTTTGTATCGGCAGAAAAACGGTGTTAGGGGGTGAAACCACCCCTCAGAGTTTCTCCCACAAGCAGTCCACCGATCTGAATGAAACAAAATCGAAAATTCCTCTAATATTAAGCTGTGAAAAATCCACTACAAGAGTGTTTATTAGAAATATAATTAAGACGTAAACCACCCCTCCATTTGCCCTTTTTCACCCCACGCTTAAGAGCGTTGTATGAAAATTAATAAAACAGGTATCATTTTGAAGGGGAATCAAAATTCAAGTTGACACGGTTTTGCGTTTCAGCGGGACAGCAAATTTAAGGGGGTAAACCACCCCTAACATAAAGTTGTTCATCACCGTCGTGTTTTCTGTATTTAACATGTATCCGCGGATTCAAAGTATTGTCCCGCGTTTTTAAATTATTACGTTTTTAAATTTTTACATTCTAAGGGTAAACTATCCCCTTTAATTGCTTTTCGTTTGAAAGGTTTCACGAATTTCGTTAAAACTGTTTTCACTTCATCGGTAATATCAATTTTATGTTTGTGTGTGCAGGCATATTCGTTGTGAGTTTTAGGAGCGGTACTTTGGGAGTGGGGACGTGGGGCTACCCCTTACTCATATTTTCGTATCGAAACGCTTCCGATTTTAATATGCACGTCCATTACGCATCTCCATAGGAATAAACATACACTTCTACTATATCATTAATTATAATAATTTCCAGAATAAGTTATAAGGCTCACTTCGTATATTTCGGAACGATGATGCGCCAGGATCAAGCGATAATATAGCCAGCGACGTAGTTTTGTGGAGGAATCTATATTTTTATTATTCTACCGTTTATTTAATTAAACATATTAATGAAACTGAGGGTTTTACAGTAGGTTAACGAACATGTTTTTAATATATTTTGACATATTTTATTTGGGAATCATATCAGCTGATTTAATTAATAGTACTTGTGAAAAGTATCGCAGTCATATGCCGTCAAATCATTTTCTTGTGATATATACTTTTTTTTCTAGTCTATCAACTATCAACAATCATGGCTCATAATGCCTGCAATAATGATAATCGTCCAAAAAATGCTTTAAACACAACGACTTTTTGCACCATGCACATCTGATAATGGCCAAATTATTGCAACCGGGTATTTCACAATGTGTGTTCGATTCACTAAAACCAAAGGTAACAGAATTTTCAAAGTCTTCTGGTTTTTGAAATGAATAGAAATGAAGAAATTTATGTTAGGGGTGGTTTACCTCCTTAAATTTGCTGTCCCGCTGAAATGTATCAACGCGTCAACTTGAATTTTGATTTCCCTTCAAAATGATACCTGTTTTATTAATTTTCATACAACCCTCTTAAGCGTGGGGTGAAAAAGGGCAAATGGAGGGGTGGTTTACGTCTTAATTATATTTCTAATAAACACTCTTGTAGTGGATTTTTCACAGTTTAATATTAGAGGAATTTTCGATTTTGTTTCATTCAGATCGGTAGACTGCTTGTGGGAGAAACTTTGAGGGGTGGTTTCATCCCCTAACACCGTTTTTCTGCCGATACAAAAAAAAACATGTTTAATAGTTTGCAATGCTTTACATCATATATGATTTTCAACGAAATCGAAAGCGGATACTTCAATGATGTTTCTCGTCAGAGGGGTAGTTACCCCTTAAGACGAATGTAATAATCTTGAAATATGATAAAACATTAAATTGTAGCTTATAGAAATATTTAAAACCAGCGGATACTCTTTAAACAAAGAAAAAACGACGAGGATAAATAAATGTGTTAGGGGTGGTTTACCCCCTTAAATTTGCTATGCCCCCAAAACGCAAAAACCCGTCAACTTCAATTTTAATTCCCCCTTAAAATGATACCTGTTTTATTAATTTTCATACAACCCTCTTAAGTGTGAAGTGAAAAAAAGGCAAATTGAGGGGTGGTTTACCCCCTAATTAAATTTTTTCTTAACATTTTCATAGTGGATTTTTCATCGCTTTTCATTAGAAGAATTTTCGTTTTTGTTTCATTCAGATCGGTTGATTGCTTCTAGGTGAAACTGCAAAATCACCCTTCGACACGCCTTTCTTTGAGGGGCGGTTTCCCCCCTTAAATCCGTTTTTCCGCCGATAAAAAAAAATACGTGTCTCAAAGTTTTCGATGCTCTATCACATATATGAGTTTCAACAAAATCGGAGGCGGACACCTGAGGGATGTTCCTTGTGAGCATAATTCGGTCGACGTGTGTAAGATGACCTACATATGCCATCTTAGACTGATGTATGTCGTTTCACACCCGTCGATCTAAATGTTTTTTTAAAATTATTTTTAATTAAATTGTTTTTTCTATTTTTTATTTAAGTAATGTCCTTAGCAATGTCCTAAGACTGATTTTATTTGAATATAATAATAAACCTTCATGAATATACGCTTGACTTTACATTTATAAGACTTCACTTATTTGAATATTTATCGTAAAAGAAAACGTATGCCATCTTAAGCACAACTTCCCTACACCGTTTCATATGACATAGTTTCGAGAAGATCGCAGAAGAAAAAGGGTAGTAAGGGAAGCGAGGCCGTTCGCCATAGCGCAGTAGGCGTGACCCTCCACAAAAATCATCACAACTCGGTCAATTTTTGCAATTTTCGCAATATCTTTATCGCAAATAAAACTTAAGGCGGGAGCCTGAATTAGCAGGTCCAAAAAAGTTTTTTTTTTTCGGGATTTTTTTCAGAAAGGAAATGTATATTTAAAATATATAAAAAAAATGTTTCAACATGAAACAATAAATTACTGCAGATTTATCAGCCTATTCCATGTGCGTCTTGCCACTGCAGTCCCCAATCGGCGGGAAAGATCCAGGTCGTAATTTCCGACGGAAACAAAAAAAAAACAATAAAACTTTCGATTGTCATGTATTTTTCTTTTCGGCGAATTAAGAAAAAGCTGAAAAATCGTGAAATTATAATTTTTCTCATGTTTGAAAAAAATGTGTTAAAAAAACATATTAACGTGCTATAAAAATTATTTTAAAAAACTTTGTCAACGACTTTTTTAATTCACTTAGAAGAGATTTTCATACTGAATAAAATAAACTTTGGTTTGATTCAATAGGTCGTTTAGTTTTTTTGCTATCACGCCCGCCAATTTGGAAAAATCGTGAAAATGACAACTGGAGAAAGCGCGCTTCAAAGTTTTCAATAGGAGAGAATATCAATATCAAATATCAATCGCTTATCTGCTTTTGGCCTTGTATTTACGAAAATATTTAGAATTGGCCTCTGTAACTTTGTAAATATATTCCTGGATGGTTAATCTACCGATTTAAGCAATAAAAAAAAACGATTTTTTGGACCTTCTATTTCAGGCTCCGGCCTTAACACCCTAGGCCCTGGGTTCCAAACCTAGGGGTACTTACCCCCGCGGGGGTAAAACAGCTATTCGGCGGGAGTAATAAGGCTACAATTTGGAGGACCCCGTATGTAGGTGCTAAAATTACAGATCAACACCACGTGGCTTACCCTCTTTCCCGCTACATGTACTCTCTTAAGGGGTCTTCTCACTTTTGACGCTACAAAAGGCTATTGTCATGAGTTTTTTGGATAGGTTTATATTATAGATATTGATGTAAAGGTTGTTACACTTGATAAATACACTTTCGAAATACATTTTAAAAAAATATGTATTTATGTAATCCAAACATACTTTAAGGAGGTTGGAGCGTTAGTCACAATCCAAGGTTAAATTTAACAAAAAAATACATGTTATTGTTTAGACTATACTGAGTCTTTACGAATTTTTTTAACTTTCACTTTTTTAACTTTTTTAACTTTCACCACCAAACACCAGAGATAAAAAATAGTTTAATGTATGTAATTTAACGTGCGGTTAGATGGGCAAGACTTTCACACTAAAGGTTATGTAATTTTTTTGTTATTTAGCACCAAGATAAACCATTTCTAACAACGAATTAACGCAAACTGAACCTTTGTAAACATTTAGAAAAAAAAACCTCATCGTGCCCATCGCAAACCATGGGCCATCTCGTCACGTAAATATGAATAGGCATAATTATAAATTACTCAAAATTTCATTGTGAATTGTATAAAACATTCGTTGTCGTAGTTTTTTCATAATAATCATCGATAATGTTATACTTTTTCAAGTTGGTAGTAACACAAAAGTTTTTCTACTTTACGTAATAAAAATATTAAAATGCATAATTTTGCCCTTTAATGATATATTTAAAAAAATTTAGCATATACAGAATAAATCTGTACCTCGTATGTATTTTTTTGAGGTTCATTGAAAAAAAATGAATGAACCATCATTTGACTCAATTGAATCGCTCCAACCGCCTTAAACGCGTTTTTCTCGAAACAACGTCTTTCGACGTCTTGTCGATGAAATCTTCCAAACTAATGGACCGATCCTTATGAAATGTTGACCACATATTCTTTACAACCATAGCTATAGCGCATATCAAGGATTTTTTAAAAATGTATATTTACTATTTTTTCTGCCAAAAACGGCGAAACTAACCGGCTTTTTTTTGTTTTTTCGAAAAATGTCCATTTTGATATTTTGCAAATATAAAAAATCGTATGTTATGCGCTATAGTCATTAATATACAGAATCTAAAACCGTTTGCTTTTTTGTTTCGGATGATCCATGCCTGAGATTTCATCAACAGCGCAGACCTACATTTTTTTAGGACATTTTTTGAACTACCATTTTCGTCTATAAATAGTGACTTAATTAAATAAATACAAATTTGTAATGTATTTCGAAAGTGTATTTATTAAGTGTAACAACTTTTATATCAATATAATATAAACCTATAAAAAAAATCATGAGAATAGCCTCTTTTAGCGTCTAAAGTGATTAGACCCCTTAAAAGCGTGGCGATGTTTGTGTGCAGGAAGGGGGGGGGGGGGTAAGTTACCCTGATAGGTCATAGGGATAACAAGACTGAAAAGGTTAGGAACCGTTGTCCTAGGCAATAAAACCAGACAATAAAAAATCGTATTCTTCAACCGTTCAGTAGACCCCCACAAAACCGAGGCACTCCTCTCCAAAACTTCCAGATATCTGAAAGCGCTAGGGATGATGGAAAAGATGACATCAATTCCTCGCGTAAAAGTGGACGCGCAATTGTATAAAAATAGGCGTGAATAAACATTGATGCGATAACGCGATATTACACGAACCCGGCGCGATATTTATCCACGAATCTACATATGCGTATAAAAAACAATGCCGTGCCTTCCGCGATCATCACCGTCGTCATCATCATCAGCGGCGCGCATTCATAGAGTATCGTTTTAGACTCCGGACTCCAGACAGTCTGACACGGTAACCCGCGTCGTCGTCCTCGTCGGCGACGGCGGCCGTGTCGTCTCGCCGCTGGTTAGCCAATAACACGGAAACCTTATCGGTGCGTGGTGCCCGCGCACGGTCCTCTCTTATTCTATTTTCTTTTTTGTTTTGTACTCTCCTCGTCTTTCTCGCTTTACCGAATCGCTTTCGTGTGCCGATGCCGTATATTTCTATTTTCCGCGGCCTATACCAACGATCGTCTTCGTCGAATGCCGTTTGTTCCCGACCTCTCTCGCTCTCTCCGCTCGTTTTTTTGTTGTTGTTTTTTTGCCTCGCAATTCCCTCCACGAAAATAGCACAACAAAAGCCACGCGAAACGACGCAGCTTAATCACGCCGCGCGAGCGTAATGAGAGGGCCTTCACACATGCGCGTAAACAGGTGTATGTGTATGTACAGAAGTATGCATGGATGCGTGTGCTTCGCGAAATTCGCGAGTCTCTTACGAGCACGAGTCGCTCACGTGCGAGGACTGACCTTCGATCACCGAACATACCTTGATGCTCTCTCTCTCTCTCTCTCTCTCTCTCTCTCTCTCTCTCTCTCTCTCTCTCTCTCTCTCTCTCTCTCTCTCTCTCTCTCTCTCTCTCTCTCTCTCTCTCTCTCTCTCCCTCTCCCTCCCCCCCCCCCTCTCCCTCCCCCCCCTCTCCTTTTTGTGAACGCAGATTTGCGAATGTTCGCGCGACGAGATGGAGAAGAACTCACGGGACAAACAGATTAACGTATAGAAAGAAAAAAAAACTTGGCTGTTGGGTCTAGGGCCTTGACCGTTTCGGCGGCCTTCGACATTATACGAGTATACTTACGTACTTGTGTTTTGTTTTTTTCTTCCTTTACATAATCATTCGGTCGTCATATCGCCATTTTTTCTCAAGGCGTACATGGAACGCTGCAATTTCCTACTTCAGGTGATTAATTGCTACGGAGCAGCGTGTTATATAGTATCCACGTGTACAATTGTATCGAACTCTCCTATGGACTAATTTGGGAAGAGCCACCGTTTCTTTCTCTCTCGAAATGGTAATCGATTTTTTTCCCGGCATTTTCTCTTCCAAAACAAGCGATTTGTCAAAATGATTCGCGTTTACGAACATTGATGTGTGTTTCCAGCGCAAACAATTGAATCATCTTGGCGATGAGATACGCCGGTTATATAAATGTTATTTGTCGAAAATAACACGTTATTTTTCTCGAGTCGCCTATTCTGGCACGTGGAACTCGCGATCTCGGGACGCCGCGTATGTTGGATCACCACTTGCCTCCGGAAATGTTACAATTTCGACTCCGCTATCCATCCTCTCTCTCTCTCTCTCTCTCTCTCTCTCTCTCTCTCTCTCTCTCTCTCTCTCTCTCTCTCTCTCTCTCTCTTTCTATTTGAACGGCGGAACTATAAAAGTTGACGGAGAATGTAGTTTCTCGAAATAGCATCATTGTACGCTGCGAATATCAGCGATCTTGGAGCATGCACGCATGGTCATTTCTCTCTGCCTCTTTCTCTTTTTCTGGTAAGACTACGATGAAATTTGAGCTTCCGCGAATCGCTGTAAAACCTGTTTATCGTTGGCCCCAGAGAGTGGAGGGGAGGGGGGGGGTCGCGAGAGTTCCAAATTACTTTAGTCGACAACTGCTTTTGCCGGATGCTTGTGATGCTACTAGAAAGAGAAGGAAACGAGAGAAAAACAAAAAGCGAGGGACTACGACGATCTCTTGCACTCTCCGTTTGTTCCGCTCTTTCGCATCGCTCTTTCTCTCTTTCCGCGTCTGCCCACACCGAGTACAGAAATAATACCGCTGATAAATTACACTATAGTACAAAACGCTCAGAATAAGAGTGAGAAAGAGAGAGAGAGAGAGAGAGAGAGGGAGAGAGAGAGAGAGAGAGAGAGAGAGAGAGAGCCGAAGAGCGGTAAGTATGCGTGTCATAAGATTCGGGGCCGCAAGATGTGAAGGAGCGAGAAAGAGAGAGAGAGAGAGAGAGAGAGAGAGAGAGAGAGAGAGAGAGAGAGAGAGAGAAACACAGCTGCGAGATACACTCAGCTTTTGAGTGTACGCGCGTAGCACGCACCGTGTGCGGAATCACTCTTACGCCCTCTCGCACTGTTTCCACATACGCATGTCCACCAACTGCTAATTCGGTGTCTCTCTGTCTCGCAGTTATTCGCTATTCTCGAGACGGCCACCTCCGCGCTACGTTGTCGGACCGCGAGAACGATGCTGGAAGAAACTACCGTATTCAGTTCGCTCGTTCTCATCCCCCCCACCCCTCGGCCCCTATGGTGGGAGGCAAGAGAAACGTGAAACGGGAAGCGACGAAAATGCTCGAGCGGCGCGGGAGTGCGAGTGTGATGGACATAGAGAGAAACTGAATCCTGACATTATACAGCATCTCGTCTCGAGGAATCTCCGTCGCTTTCGTCTTTCTCTTCCTTTTTCCCCCGACGCTTGTCTCCTTGCGAGCGGGAAAGCGCAGACGGGTCAAAAGCGAGAACGCTAGGATGTGAATCGAGATACGACGGGAGCGCGATACGAGACCGCTTTATTTTCAGGGATGACTGAGCGTCGTTTCTCGCTCTGGACTATTATACATCGACCGGAAGTGAGGGCTTTAATTGTTCTATATACGACTTGCGAAGTGTTTAGTCTCCGCTACGGATTCGCTTACGTTTTATGGATTCTCGCACGTACCGCGGAGGAATATCTCAAGGTTCGCGTGATCAGGATCAGGGCGTTGTCAGAACTTGATACCTTCGACATGGACATCCTGACTTCGCCCCGATCGCCCCTGCGACGGGCCGAAAAAGGTCATTTTTTCGATTTTTTTTGTCTTCTAGATTATTTTTTTGGTATTTGGAAAAAAACGGTATGTTATTAATGGGTATTCTCACTTTAGACGCTAAAAAAGGCTTTTTTCATGAATTTTTTTGATCGATTTGTATTATAGATATTGATATAAAAGTTGTTACACTTAACAAATACATTAAAAATATTTTTTATGTATTTATTTAATCCAAACAAACTTTAAATGCGTTTTTTGCGAAACAACGTTTTTTGACGGCTTGTTGATAAAATCTTCGAAACTACTGGAGCGATCCTTATGAAATTTTAACCACGAATCCTTTACAACTATAGCCATAGCGCATATCAAGATTTTTTTATAATTCTTGATATTTACTATTTTTATTTTTGCCAGAAACGGTAAAAAACACGTTTTTTCGAAAAATGTCTGCCATTTTATTATTTTTGCATATATAAAAATCGTATTATATGAACTATAGCCATTAACATACTGAATCTAAAACCGTTTGATTTTTTTTTTTTGTTTCGGATGATCCATCTCCGCGATTTCATCAACAGCGCAGACCTACCATTTTCTTAGGATCTTGTTTCAACTACCATTTTCGTCTATAAATAGTGAATTAAATAAATATATTTTTTTTAAATGTATTTTGAAAGTGTGTTTATTAAGTGTAACAACTTTTATATCAATATTTATGATACAAACCTATCAAAAAAATTATGAAAATAGCCTTTTTTCAGCGTGTAAAGTGAGAAGACCCCTTAAGCATACATGGAACTTACTTCAAGTAAATTTTTATTTAAAAAAAATTGGACATTAACAACGTTGTTAAGGTATATAGAGCCTCTGTATGACAAATGTGATCCAACGGCCGGATCGATCACGTCACAATGATGGGTCTGAAAAATAAAAGAGTTTCTTAATGTATATAAATGTAGTTGTCGTTGCATGTAGCCGTTTTTTTGCTAAAAACAATTCCCAAAATGGCGGGTGTTGAAAAAAGTGCAATTTTGGCGTAATTTTTACTTATATTCGGAGGCTTAAAAACACTAAATAAAGAAACGGCTACGGACAAAACCCCATTGAAACTTGCTTTACAACTGCCTCAGCATTCCATATATGCACGTCACCTCCTATATCCCATACCGGAATTTTAATTCGACTGCATATTATCTTGAAGTAAGGCAGTATCATAATGACCAAGTAACCTTATAAACGCTGAAAGCGATCTGAATCGGACCCTACACCCAGAAAAAAGATTTATTAAGGACAAAGAAGTTTGTCTCCCGGCGAAATGAGTTTTCTTATTCGTATGTCGGCCTACTACGATTTTATTAACAGCTAAGACATTTTTTAAAGTTTATGTTTAAGATTTACTAAGAATTTTTCTTAACATCTAATAGGATATATAAATCTGATGAAATAGGTGTTTTACATCCGACAAATAGAGTTTTTCTTAACATTTAATACGATTCTTCATAATCCCCCAGCTGGTTTTTTTTTCAAGGAATTGTGTCATTTCGTCCGTCATTATTTTCTCACTTGAACGTTTTTTTCTCACTTTATATTCTTACTTACACTTAAATCATTCCTCACTTTCGAGTTTCTCACTTCCGAAACGCAACACTGATACTTGTGCCAAAAGCATTGCCTTAGGAAGAAGCTACATAGTAAGCGGCCTGCCGTCGGGCCCGTCGCGTTGAAGGGCAAAGTGCGCATGCGCGCATTAGTATCATAGTCGCGAAATAAGAGATTTTCGTGATTGGAAAGTAGTATTTATTTGTATCGAGAAAATATTTATTCAAATGTTCTATTTTAAATACAGCTTTTAATAGATGTGAAAAATCGGCACGTAAGAAAACATGTTTAGTGACGCCGAATAAGTGCTGTAGTTAAAATCACATAAAAACTGTCTCCATACGAGTAAACATTTATTAATTTATAATAAATTATGTCCCAATGTGTCAATTTATTAAACATAATAAATCTTTTTTCTGAGTGCATCAGAATTTCTACGGGGGACATTGTAGAGTGTGTAGGTGTACGAGCATGTACGTCAACAAGCTGAGTATCATATCATAACAAGGCAGTATCATAATGACTTGATCAGGCAACCTCACAAACGCCTGGTAAGCCAACCAGATAACCGCCTGATCAGGCGAGCAGACTAGTCCCATATGTGACACAACATTACACTTCCTAGCAAGGTGCTATCGCGTTGCCTTACAAGTGTCCTACCATCTCAACCAACCTGGAAGCATCCGGACTCTGACTCTATCAAAATTTCTTTCGGGAAGTCGCGTCATTGCTCTTTCGTCGCGATGACGGCCTCCGAAGACGCTTTTTTTTCGCATTTTCGAAAAGCTCGGACTCCAAGAGCGCTCGCGCGTGATTGTGTTACATGAAAAGGAGACAAAACTGACCATGCACAAAGGGCCTTTCATATAGAAAGTTCCGTGTCGAAGCTTCGAAGTGGAAGTACTGTAACCAACGATGATGGGATCGTTCAACAAGGGATGTTCTAGTTTCTCGTTGGCTAGATGATATGCTGTATAACCACGAACGAAACGACGTTTCAAACTTTACATCACTTCGTCCCGGTGTATATATATACAGGGTGTCCCTCTTATCTCTGCCACCCGAAATAACTCGGTAATTATCGACATCGCGAAAAAGTGTTCCAGACAAAAGTTGTATGGTATGAAGGGGGCCATCAAATGCAACTAATTTGTTTTATTCCGCTAGAGGCGCTGACGCACAGTGAAGGTCACCTCCACTTTTTTAAATGGTATGGTACATTTTTTCAACCATTTTGTGGGGCACCTCAAGCCGCATACAAAACATTAGGGGCTCAAAGTCGTTCAAGGTCATTCAAGGTCACCCACTTAGATTTGTATGATCGATACTGACCTTGGATGACCTCGAACGACTTTGACCCCCGAATGTTTTTTATGCGGCTTGAGGTGCTCTACAAGATGGTCAAAAAAAAATGTACCATGCCATTCAAAAAAGTGGAGGTGACCTTCACTGTGCGTCAGCGCCTCCGGCGGAATAAAAAAGATTGGTTGCATTTGATTGCCCCCTTTACACCGTACAACTTTTGTCTGGAACATTTTTATGTGACGTCGATAATTACCGAGTTATTTCGGGTGGCAGAGATAAGAGGGACACCCTGTATATGATACGTGCATACATGTAGATGAATCGTACTAAGGAAACAGGCATCCGAGGCCACACGATCCATGCGTATATGTCCTCTCAGTGATATCATTCCACCTTAGAAATCTCTCTTCCCCCTTGACTTCGCGAAACTTGGTTCCAATATGGACCTCATTCCATTTTCAAGAAACTTTTGAGGAAAATTACCAAGTTCTTTCACGTATATTCGCCTGGAGTATTTCTCCGCAATCGTGGGCGAATGCAAGTATATCCGCTTGTGGCGAACAGATGGGCTCAAGTTCGACGGAATATGGTCGTTCAAAGGACGCAAGTTGCAGCCTTTTCTTTCTCATCACCTCGATAGCGTATCTACGTTACTTCCCGTTAGAAAAATTACAAGAGCGAAGCTAACTCGATTATAACAACTGACTATCGTAGTTCGCTGATGGGGGCCCATTTTTTCGTATCTGCGCGGCTACGATCTTCTCATTCGGCGCGAGACGTTTTCGGCAAAAAGTCTCGCACTTAAACTTTTGCAACGTCGACTCTTTTTTTTTTCCTCGCCGAAGTATCTTCTCGTTAGGGCAAGACTTTTAATCGAGATTCGAGGAGAGCGTCGGGTTTGGAAAAGGTCATCCGAGGGTCCGGTGTTACCTGCGTTATTCGCAAAATTTCGCTGAAATTTCGAAGTTCGCCGGGATCTGATTGCACGACGAGACCACAAGGATTTCTTTTTTTTTCTCGCCGCATCGATAAAAATTTATTTACATCGTAATTGGCTGATTGGAATGTCTCGTTACTCGAGAACGGCTGTGGAGTTGCGGGCGAAATTTAATTATGCTAATCGATCACGAGAAGTATCGAGAGGGGCTAGTTGCTTTTTATTGCGTCTTATTTTTTTTGCTGCTTTTTTCCACGTCGCTCTTATCGATCGATACACTTTCCAATTGAAATTCTCGCCGATGCTTGAAACCCGAGCCTCATGGAAAGGAATCGAGTGACTTTGACTCGAGCGCTGCGTGGGCGAGGGCCTGTAGGAGAACGTCGAGCTGATAGGGGTGAGCTTAAAAAATTATCTCCCGGCAAAAGAATTGCGAGAGAGGGTAGGAAAAGGAAACCCCACGATGGGGACGGTAATATAAGAGCGATGGGGGACACGGGAAAGTTATAACTCTTGCGTGACGTGAAATCAAACGTGGGAACGAATGGACGATCGATCAAACAGAAACGCATGTCTTTTTGGATATTATGCAATTTTTCTGAAGAAAAAGATGGCCAAATTGCTCTGCCATTTATGTGCACCGCACATATGTGTCGCCATAGAGGTCGTACACAAATTACGTAACGCCAAATTCTCCAATTTTCGACCCCCCCCCCCCCATGTACAGGACCGTAACGCCTGATTGGACCCCCCCTCTATTCCGTTACGTAACGGTTGCTTTGTCGTCAATAATTGCGACCTTTTTTCATCGACATAACTAATTATGGAAGGATCGGGTTTATACCCATCTTATTAAGGTGGGACATACATTTACAACGATCAAAAAGTCGATTTTTTTTTCTTCTTTAAACGATAGAACTAAATATGTAGAATATTTTCTCAAAGTTTCGAAGCGAGCGGGCGTGAGGGTCAAACGCATTTTTCTCAAAACTGCATTATCGAAATTGGCGTGCAGGATTACTCAAAAACTATGAAGCCAATTGAGTCGAAACTCGGTAGAAATATTGAGAATATTGGTACCTTCTACTCGACGACAATTGTTTTTGAAAAATTGGGAAAAAAAACGACTTTTTTCATCCACATTTTACAGAAATGTTCCGGGAAATGATAATTTTTGTTTGTAAATGCGTGCCATTTTCTTGATTTTAATTACCGTCACATAGAAACTATACATGTTGTAACTGAAAAAATGTTTGAACTTTTTTGCAAATCAAAGTCTACGGGAGCTAGACTACACGCCGATTCGCAACTCCCGCGGCGACCTTGCTGTAACACTCTGCCACAGCTCCGCCATTTTAGTGATGAATTGATTTTTAAAAATTGTTTTGTATACTTAAATATACTATTAAAGTATACCTAAAGTTTGATAATTGTAGAATAATTATTTCTTAGTTCAAAAAATCCCTCAGCATTGCTCATTTTTTTCGTCTAAATGTATATCCCGCCTTAAGTATATATCCATCTAGTTTTTTTTATCGATTTTTATGAAAAAAATCTTTAAAATTAACCGAGAAATATGTCTTGATGTGACTACGAAAAAAAAAAAATCGCTTCATTGTCCCATCGATATCTTTATGAAAGGTTATCTGTAAATAAAAGGTTACAAATTTATCGATAATTGCGAACGAATGTAACTATCGTTATGCGTAGCCGTTTTTTTTTATTTTGATTTTTTTAAATGCCGTCAGTTTGGGTTTCTATTTTTTATTTTCAAGGCCCTTTTTTGTATTTAAGCAGTCTTTAGAAATAGTAATTATCAGAATTTAAAAAATCGGCTGCGCATAACCTTAGTGACTGTGATTACAAAAATTTCAAATAAAATTGAAAATCGGTTGATAAGTTTTTGAGTATTCGCTGGGACGAGGTCGAAAAAAGTAGTTTTGAGAAGAACGCGTTCAAAGTTTTCGTTCCGTTTTTCTTGATATAAAGTTATTTTTTTCTAGGATATTGACACTTACATTAAAGTATGTCATCGTCAATTTTCGAACGTGACTGAAAATGTTGCCAACATATTTTTAAACATAAGTACTTTCAAGAATTGTAAAAAACAAAAATTTTTTCTTTAAATTACCCTCGGTGAAAGTGGGAAAGGGGGAATGCTACTGTGCAAGTTCTTGCATAGTGACTTCCCCGCTTAACTGACATTTCGTATGGACAGCTGTCACCTTTCCGCGGTAATATTGCGCGCGAGTTTTAGATTTAAAACTTGCACATGCAGAAATTTTGCTATTTCTGGCAGTTCTAAAATCATGACGTAACGCAACCCCCCCCCGTACGTATACCGTACCGCCTGCCCCCCCAAATTGCGTTACGTACCTTACGTACGCCGCCATAACGAAATCAAGCGGGAACAAATGAAAAACCAATATAAATCAATATTCACAGGTCACTCGTAGGGTGAAACGACAAGGGGACGAAGTGCACCAAGAATTTTTTCATTTTTCAGCCACCCCCATCGCAACGGAGATTTTTCACTCACTCGGCGTCATTCGATGCTTGATTTATGTCCTTCTCTTAGTCGTGGAAATTAACTATATTCCGAGAGCGTATAGAGAACATGATGAAGGGCTGGAAAAGTTGGCGTGTCAAGTAGGGTATGAAAAGGAGTGGAGAGAATGTTAAAGGAATACGACGAAAGAGGAATCCCTTCTAAAGGGTCTCTTTCAATTCCACACCCCAATGCAATAGAGCCAGATAAAAAGACACGTCCTACAAAAGATTTACGAATGAAGATCCATGGTCTCACATTAACGTGCATTATTCCATACGAGACGATGTTATTTTCATTTTCTCAACAAATAGCTGGTGAGAAGTCGAATGCAACGACGAAAAAAAATAAGCTTCCTCGATCGAAAACACACAGGACTTATTGGACTTTTGGAGTAGTGCAAATCGCATATTCGTATCGATGTAGCAAACAAATAATTAATTCTATTGATTATATTATTGTACGAGATAAAAAATGTTTGTAGCAACTGCTTAATTATTTCACCCAATACATCTGCGGATTGTATATAGAATGATTTCAATAGAATATAATTTTATTTGAAGGATAATGTAGATATTTAGAGAACAAAAGAGCTTTTTCAAATAAAATAATATGTTATTTAAATCAATAACATTTTCCAATATTTTATAGTATTGAAACAGTCTCATATATCGGTGGCACTCTGCAGCATCACATTTATTTGGATCAACCAATATATTTTTTTGATTCAATTGGTTTTTTTTTTCAGTGTAAAAATGGAGGTCGTGCACCGTCCACTCAAGCCGACTCTACACAGCTGACGTAGTTGATAGCACCTCAAAGCCCTCATGTCCATACTGCGTTCAACGAGAGAACGACACAGCGCCGCGCAGCTTTGAGCGGCCTGTGGGTCCTGTGGGGGTAGTGGGTCTTGGCGCTTCTCCCACCATACGCTACACCGATCGATATTCGGCGCATAGTGGGGGGCTGTTGTATCAGTGGAGGTTCCGATAGTAGAGGTCGCAGTGTATACCCACTTCAGTACTGCATTCGTCGGGACAAGGACGTTATTCCGAAATGTTTGGATTCGCTGTACCGCCCGTTGACAAAATTACACTCTCATAAGATCATCCTTGAGTTCGTGTGTCCTGACGTTACCGGCACGTCTCTGTTAAGTAAAATTAATCAACGGCCATTTGCATACGGATATACGCTTATTGATATCGGTCGATAAGAAAGTATCAGCTTGTGGTTGTCGCATTTGTCCGTTCTATGCCGTGTGTGTGTGTGTGTGTGTGTGTGTGTGTGTGTGTGTGTGTGTGTGTGTGTGTGCGTGTGCGTGTGCGTGTGCGTGTGCGTGTGTGTGTGTGTGTGTGTGTGTGTGTGTGTGTGTGTGTGTGTGTGTGTGTGTGTGTGTGTGTGTGTGTGTGTGTGTGTGTGTGTGTGTGTGTGTAGTATATCGTCGCTCTACTCGTAAGAACGGGCACGGGGTGACCTCCATCCGAGAGTGAAATTAGCGAATTACTTCGAGTTACGCAATCCCACGTAATATCTGCTCTCTCTCTCTCACTGCCTCGCTGTCTTTCTTTTGCCGAACACGTTGTTCGTGGACAAGAGCTCCACAAAAGTGTTCATTCTTTACCCTTGGGCTATGTGGCGACCTCTTATGGACGCGTGACCATCATTACCGCGTATTAAGGTTCTCGAAATGTAAAAGCGGGAAAGACATGACTATTTGTATGTATATGTATTATTGGTGGCAAGGCGAACGTACAACGTGCTCGGTTCTCGCTTGCATATATATATTTATATAGGGTGTCCCTCTTATCTCTGCCACCCGAGATAACTCGATAATTATCTACGTCACAGAAAAATGTTCCAGACAAAAGTTGCCCGGTATGAAGGGGGCCATCAAATGCGACCAATTTTTTTTATTTCGGTGGAGGCACTAACGCGCAGTGAAGGTCGCCTCCACTTTTTAAAATAGAATGGTCCTTTTTTTTCAACCATCGTATGGAGCATCTCAAGCCGCATAAAAAATATTAGGCGGTCAAAGTCGTTCAAGGTCATTCAAGGTCACGTATTTAGATTTGTATCGTCGATACTGACCTTGAATGAACTTGAACGACTTTGACCCCCTAATGTTTTTCATGCGGCTTGAGGTGCTCCGCAAGATGGTTGAAAAAAATGTACCATTCCATTTAAAAAAGTGGAGGTGACCTTCACTGCGCGTTAGCGCCTCCACCGAAATAAAAAAAAAATTGATCGCATTTGATGGCCCCCTTCACACCGTACAACTTTTGTCTGGAACATTTCTTTGCGACGTCTATAATTACCGAGTTATTTCGGGTGGCAAAGATAAAAAGGACACCCTGTATATATGTACATATATATATGTAGGTATGCAGATATAGGTTACGTATTTACTAATACGCTATTGCGAGCATAATGCGAAGATCCTTGGCTCGTGAACAGGGGCGGTGGACGGGGATTGTCACGCGGTACACGTTATACCATGTTACGAAACTTCTCCGACCTCTCGACGTCACGAGGCGCGACAACAAAGTGCGACTTGCTTTTTCCTTGCACGACATTCACACTTTCCCTCTTGCGCGAATAAGGTCTTTTAACGGGTCTGCATAAGCCTGGGGCCCAAAACACAGGTCGATTATGAATATTTTATTTTAATCAGCGTATTGGGATGACATGATCGGGATTTTACACATGATTGACAGGTAGTCTTGTCGAGTTTGAGTTTTTTTTTAATCGAGAAAAAATGATAAACAATGAAGTTATTATTATTTAAACGTAGTCCCACGGTTGGTGGCCAATCGATGGAGGTGGTTCCGGACACTGGGGTGATCTGAAATGAAAAATAAAAAAGGTATTAAACTCTTGGTATTAATGGTGGGAGGCCGGATACTTTTT
Organism: Ophion obscuratus; assembly: GCA_964007375.1. NCBI lineage: Eukaryota > Metazoa > Arthropoda > Insecta > Hymenoptera > Ichneumonidae > Ophion > Ophion obscuratus. The sequence continues at coordinate 34,165,575 of OZ023316.1, read as the reverse complement.
TGAAATTTTGAAAAGTACGAAAATGTCATGCTATGGAGGAAAAAGTTCGATTTTTATGAAAAAAAAAACTATTTCATTATTCGTCATTAACAAATGGATAAACCTTTCAAAGAATCATCTAGCTCTACGATAGGAAAGGTTATATCTATGCTCTGTCCGAATTTGAAGTGAATCGGATTAATGGACTTACATCTCTACACTTATCCCTCCCATGCCCCACTGCGGTCTCAGAAACCCGAACAAAATTCGTAAAAACAATATTTTTTCGCTTTTATCGAGAGAAAATATTTTTTAAACGAGTTAATTCCAGAAGTTCTTAACTTCGTCGATTCGGTCAATGCATAGACAGATTTCTCGACTGATTGGCTATCAATTTTTAAAAAGGCATCGAAATACGACTATTTTACTCGGGGTCCCACAAACGCGAGTGTGGAAAGCATGTCCCCCAAAAAAAAAAAAAAAAAAAAAACAAGTGTGGCATGCTAGGGTTATAAACGGTAGAGTCTGTCGATTAGTCTGTTGGTTCATCTGTCGGTTTGTCTGTACCCGATAAACTTCGGAACCATCGGCCCGATTTGGATGCAGTTTTTACCAGCGTAAAGTGCATTTCCCGGTGCAGGTTTTAAGCTACGTGTCATCGCGGTAAGTTATCAGAGCAGTGAACAAAAATGTGAGACGCGCATTAAGGGGAGATATACACCTAGGAGCCGGAAAAAAGGTCATTTTTGTGAATTTTTTCAAGGAAAACTATTTGAAATTTCGGATTGGAGTTTCAATTATGTAAAAGTATATACATTAAAAAATATGTTTAATTTTCTTTATTTAAAAATATCAAAAATATACAAGGATATTGTATGATCCTTGGAGCGTCGTAAAAAAATCTGCGTATACGGTACCCACTGGCGTTTCTTAAAAAATCATCTGAAAAAAAACCAAAAAGATTATTAAATTATATACTGTAATCTAGTACTTGTCATAGTCGATTTTGAAAATATCGATTTATGACAAAATGGCGGACGTTTGAACATAAATAGTGATTTTTGGGCCAAAAATTAGTTATTATTTTGCCTATAAAACAAAAACTAAGTAACGGAAAAAAAATCCTATGACAAGTACTGGATAATGTTGTACAGAATAACCACAAAAAACTTTAAGACAATCGGATCATTGGTTTTCGAGAAATTTTGGGTACCGATTTGAAAAACGTGGTTTTGAGAAAAACGCGTTTGAAAATTTGGGAATGAATAAATCATGAAATTTGTCAACTTACATGGAATCATCGATACCAGGCCCATAGTGTAGGTCTTCTACGGTCGACGGAATTTTCATAGCTTCTTAATCGATTTTTTCGACGATCTAGGTGTATATCTCTCCTTAAGAAAATTGACCGCGTAAACATACGCGGTGTAGCTGGGTACAGCAGCTAGTCATCTCCTAAAACATAGTCTCGAGATAAACGTAAAAAATGATGAATCGCCCGGACAAAGTGACCCTTAACAAAAATCGTCATAACACGGTCAATTTAGGAATTAATAAGAAATCTTTGTTGGAAATTAAACTTAAGAACCTAGGCTATAAAAAGATGCAGTAAGAAAGTCTTTAAATTTTCTTTTTTTAAATTTTAAAAGTTTTTTTTTTTAATTTTCAACTTATGCCCCTTGAATTCCTTTTTTCATCTTTTCACTCTCTCAAATTTCGATATCAACGTTCCGATTGACTAGACTCCAAAATCCCCACCTCGAAGGATGGTTGGATAGGCTCGTGGAAAACGCCGTTGAAATGCAACGAATTTTTTTTGATATTCTTTATATCTTCATTTTCTTTATCGTCCAAAATCTTAGCGTGTACATTTTGGCTCCAGATTTCTGAAAAAAAATAGTAAAAAAAGTTTGAGATTTCTTCGTAGCCCAAATTTGCCAAAAAAAATCGTCAAAAGTCGTTCTAAGCTTTCGTTGCGTTCCAACGATGCAAGCTTTAACATCGTCGTGGAGAACGAATCTAAGTCCAATGCTTTTTTTTAACATAATCGGTGTCTCAAAATGACCTGACATTTTAAATTACGCGCCGTTTCTTTTGTGGCGAATATAGAGTACCGATCTTTGACAACTGGCATCAGGAAGTATTGAGGTTTAGCCATGGGAAATTTCACGATCGAGCAACGCATATAAATTGTTATTCGCTGCATTGTTACCGCATAGTTATTGCAGACGAAGCATCATGGTCGTGTTATCCCGCGTCGCGGCGATTTGAATTGGCCACCAAGATCGTGCAATCTGACTTCTTTCTTTCGGCTTTTCTGAAAGAAAAAGTGCATGCCAATGATCCACAGACCATTCGGAAGCTCACGTAATCAATTGAACGTACCATTAATGAAATTAGTCCGCAATTATGCCAAAATGTTTTCGAAAATTTCGTCAAAAGAGTGAACGTTTGCAAACAGGAACGTGGTGACCATTTATTGGATAACGTGTTTCACACATAACCTCCATGTTTGTACCTTATTCTAAAATTTAAAAAAATCGTACTTTTCAAACAAATAATACATTTTATTAAGGTAGTCCTATCGCCAGGCTTCAAACCGTAGGATTTTCATAATTTTTTTGAGCGTCACTGAATACACTAATAATCGTCTTTGTAAAATTTCAGGGTCGTTTATCGATCTAATTACAGAGAAAAGAAATACTAAAATTGCGTATTTTCGTGAAGGAATTCCGAGACGACATACAAAAACCCAATTTCCGGTCGCTACAAAAGTGTATATAATAGTGGGAATCCGTCAGATTCTTAAAAATAATCAGATTTACATATTTAACACTTGTCGTGATCCAGTGCTCTCCGAAAAAATTACGCTTATTGACCTAATTTTTATGTAATATCAAGTTTAATTTGAACTTCCGGTATTGGATTTATTGCCACTTGCTGCGATAGAGAAACGTGACAGCAAGGCAACAGCTGACTGTAGTCCTAACCTCATCTCACTCATTCGAATTTCCACACATATTTCATTTTTAACGGCGGGGTAAAGTTAATTCGGCGAAAAAAAGGCATGTTTTTAAGAGTTTTTTTGGCGTAACGGATAGTGTTCGTTTATTGAAAAATTTACATATAATAAAGTAACATTTGAACAACATTCTCCTAAATTTGCATTGCAAAATATTCAAAATTGAGCGAGTGAAAATTAAACTCCGGAGGCGCCTCGAAAAAAAGTTGGTTTGCGGGGTACACCATAACTCGCAACAGAATCATTTGAAACAAAAAAATCAAAATGCATTTGTTAAAGGAGATGTTTCTCGAGGTAATGACGGGAGGATTTTTTTTTTTCGATTTTTCGATTTTTCGTAGCACTTGGGAGCCAAAAACCCGATTTTCGCTAAAAAAATCGGCTAATTTGTTGTTGAAAAATTAGTAATTATTTTTAAAAAACAAAAAAGCTCTCGGCAATAACTGGTGAATTATGTGAAGAAGTACTGTGCAACATTTCAAAGCGATTGGTCCAGTAGATTTTGAGTTATTGTGCACACGGACTTCAAATATGACAAGTCTCAGAAAAACGGCATTCGTTTAAAAAAATTTTTTTTAAATGAAAAAAAAAAATGTTAATACTTTACCCCGCCCTTAACCGACATAGTTCGCCGACACAAATTTTTCCACGCTTTTTACCAGTCGTGGCCCGAATAAAATGCTTTATATTTCCCGCACATGACATTGTTTTGACAGATCGACGTTGAAAAGCATGGAGGTTAAACTCGCCTGGTTGAGCATAAAGAAACGGACATAGAACCAATATTGCCAAATATCAAACCTAGAAATACCGCGCGAATCGTTATAATAACAATTTTTTCCATTTTTCTCATTAAATGTGAACATTCATTAAACAGTTTACACATGGAAAATTTAGTTATCACAATTTTCGTTTGCATATCATAAAAATATAAATTGTACAAGTCTCAAGTATGACCATTGATATGACTAGTGTGAAGTGATAGGACTACTTTATGAATCCATCCCCATTTGTTGTTTCGCCATTTTTCGACGCCCTCGTTTTTTACGACCAGCCCACCGACACACCAAATTTGACATTCTGAATTTCGTGCACGCGATTCGTTAGACAGCGAGCCAGAGGCTGGAGACTTTTTGTCCTGCATTCGATTGAGTTGAAAATTGGAATTTCGCAATTCCGGGCATCGTTGCAGGAATGTACACGAAGGATGAGAGGAATGATTGGAAGGAGAACGGGAGACAGGAAAAATCGCGGTTATATCCGTGTGTCTGCCATGTACCGAATCCCACGACCACAGCGTCGGGTAAAAACATGGAAGTAGGCCAGATAGACAGCAAGTCGCGGAGCTGTAGAACTCTGCTATAGTTGAATATATCAACACACCCATATATATATATATATATATATATATATATATATATATATATAAGCAGGCACGTTTATGTACTTCTACAGAGGCTCCGCTCGCGTCTAAAAGATATTGCGACGCAATAATTCACCGTAACTTGCGACACACCAGTAGGGACAATTTACGCGAGCCAAGCAGCCGGTAGGCTGGATCAGCTATCCCACATGCATCTTCCAGCATCCTATGCACGCACACACGCGAACACACATAAATGCGTCTCTTCCACAATGCTCAAACGATACGCTTGAGAGTGGATGACGTCGCATTTTTCCGCCTAGCTCAAACTCGCAAATTGATTGCTCTTTACGATCCCAAATTTATAATTAACGTCGAGTTACATCGGTAAGCGATGCAAGCATGTTCTCGCAAAGCAACGAGCAAAAAATCCAATACAAAATTCATACCGACGGGTACAAATATTTTACACAAACGGATAATTAGTAATATCTTTATTATTCTCCCGAGCCAGGCGAAGTTGCTTCACTCGACTGTTGGTCTTCCGCGATGTCACAACTTGCGTTTAGGACATTGCGTTGCTACCAAGGGGCCGAGTTGATAATCCGAACGTTGAATGCTCGGACGGTTTAAAATTCCGAAGTTTAAGGGGAGGGTAAGGGTTTGCATTTGCGAAAATCGATTTTTGTGTCTTTTCTTATGGTTAAACATTTCAAGAATATAATCCCAAAATTTCACGACAATCAGAGCAAAACTCTCGAAGTTCATTGATTATTTGGTGCTGCTCCTTTGATACAAATTTCACGGAATGTTCTTGAAATGACACTTAACAATGTACAAAAGGTTTCAATACATTCACTCTATCCGTATAGATGAAAAAAATTCGCAAAAAAGTGTTTTTTTTTCACGCTCAAACCCCAACGCTCCCCTTAATTTTCCGAAATTCAAGATGGGGCCGGGTTGAAATTTCGAACTTTGAATCGTCAAAACGCTCAAAACTCCGGAAGAATTTTACACGAAAGACAAAAACTCCGAAAATCTTACCACTGTCAAAATAATTCGGCTATGGAAGTTTTAAAAGTTTCAAAATTTGCAATAAACCGACGAATTATTTCAAGAATTTTTTATTCATTAAGAAGTGACTTTGCGTCAATTTTGAAATTTGTCTAGACAATGTTACACGTTCTACATCATTTACACTCAACTGTGTAGACTTTCGCTGTCATGATCTTGACACGAGGGCCGGTTTGAAATTACGAACTTTGAATGCGCCGACGGTTTGAAATCCCGAATTTTAATCTTCCGAAATTACAAGGTTCGTCAAGATTATACCATCAAAAGTCTACAACACAGTTGACTGTAAATGACGTAGAACGTAGAACATTGTCTAGACAAATTTCAAAATCGACGTAAAATCCTCACATAAAAAAAAAAACATTGAAATAATTCGTCGATTCATTGAAAATTTTCAAATTTTTAAAACTTCCACAGCCTAATTATTTTCACGGTCTTCGGATTTGTGGTCTTTCGTGTAAAATTCGTTCGGAGTTTTGATCATTCGCGATAGTATACGAGTATTTTCGGACTTTTGAGCATTCTGATCATTCAAACACTCGGAATTTCAACCCGGCCCCGTTCAGTTTTTCAAAGTTTTCGCATTTCGGGTAAAATTCCTTCGGAGTTTTGATCATTCGGGATATTATTCTCTCCGACCTTTGAGCATTCTGATAACTATTCGTTTGTCGAGATTAAAAATGGTCCGAAAATTCGTTGTTCACGATTGTCCCCATTGATCAGCTGTTCCCCGGATTACAAACGCGGATGAAAATTATGACGAAGCGTGAAATCGTGAATGCAACCAATTCACAAAGAATTCGCGCTTATTACGTATTTTCTTACGTGTAATGGAGCACTGGCTGAAAAACAAAACATGGCCGTGTGCGCCGTTACGATGTACAACGAATCGTGAAACTGACTATCCTTTTTAGCGGGGTTGCTAATATGAACTCGCGATCAACGCAAACTGCTCACTACCCTCCCCGAACCCCCGCACACCACTGACGCACAGATTCGCGTATGCATATGCACGTAACGGTATACTTATAAGCTCTTTATATATATATATATATATATATATGTATACATACATACGTATATATATATATATATATATATATATATATATATATATATATATATATATATATATGGCTATGTCGCGGAGATAGAAACGCAGTTTATGTAATAAACTACAAACCACCATTGCTGTATGTACAATTTCGAAGAGAAATTCATCAGTGTGTATTCCCAAGTTATATCGCACGCACACACACCCAGAGAGAGAGAGAGAGAGACTCATAAACAGCGACTTACATACCTATATGTGTATGTGTGTAAAAAAGACGAAGGACGTAACCGTACGTACACACACGTGAACGAATAGGCGAAGGCACAACGGGACGCCTTTAAACGTGCACAGAGGGCTCCGCAAAGTGTGCAAGTACGAAGCGAACAGATACGAGCACACAGATGCACGCGAGCACAGGGAGAATTGCGCCGCGACCTACTTGTCTAGGCCACTGTGTCTGCGCGTGCCTATATAATGCTCAATACGTAGATGTATATATCTATACCTGCGCATGTGCGCGGGTAAATACTTATGCACGTTTTCGCCTTCTTTCTCATCTTCTATTTCTCATTCTTCGTATTTTGTATGAATTCGACGCGCGTGTCCTGCCGAGACGTAGTAGCCACCTGCAAATCTCCGCGTATACGAATCCATAGATGAGCAAATGAGAATCCGTGAGCCTGTAATGTGAACACTGGTGGGACGAAAAAACGACGCGTCTTCGTATTTTCATTTTGACAATAATATCGAACGCAACGCTTGCGGACTTGGAAACTAAGACCGTTTTGGTATATTGGCGCAAACGACGTGTGAACGTCGTAAGAATTATATTGGAAAGAAATTATAGGCGATTTTTTGTTTTTACGGTTGGAGCTTATTTTCCAAAACGCCTCCGAGCGCTCCGAAACGCACGAAACAGCGCAAACGGTAGAAGCAGCAATTTGGATCCGTTTAGTCCAGTCGTCGTACAAAAAGTATACGACGGACTGACAACTGAAGACCTACTATCAAAATGCCGCGGTGGGCACACGCAGAATTCCAATGAAAGCTGCTATTCCGTCGTGGGGACTATAGCGCCTAAATCAGTTTTTCAACTTTAAGGGGCCAGTCCATTTTGAAAATGTCGAAAAATCGATAGCACGCAAGAACTCGAAGAAATCGACGATGATGAGCAATCAGGAGGTATTTTGTACGGTGCAGGAATTGCCTTGAATCTCTTGAAATTTGAACCACATATTGTAAACATGATTCGCAACGAGTAGAAAAAAATAAAAAAATGGCAGATGATAAACGAAAAAAGTTAAAAAAAAACGCGTTTTTTCCGCAGTTTTTTGCAAAAAAAAGAGTAAAAATGAAAATTTCAAAACCATCGAGGGTCGGTTTTGAAAATTTGATTTTTGCTCTTTTTTTTGCAAAAAACTGCAGAAAAAACGCGTTTTTTTACTTTTTTCGTTTTTCATCTGCCATTTATTTTTTATTTTTCGATAAAACTTTATATCCGAGGGTCATTTTGTAGCTGGTGTCATACTGAATCTGATGGACTTTGATTTTTTTGTTTCAGACAAGCCGTTGCCGAGTTGTGATGGAGCTACCTAACCCACCTATTTTTGGGGCGTTACGTTAAACTATAATTTTTGTACTTAAAAATGAATAATTTTTTTTAAAATGTATTTCAAGGCTTTATTTATCAAGCCCAACAACTTTTATATTCATATCTGTTATAAAATCCACAAAAAAATCGCGAAAATAGGCTTTTGCGTGGCTCCAAAGTGGACTGGCCCCTTAAATACGTTTTGGAAATCGGGAGAACGCAAAATTCGGACGGTTTTTGTCCGATTGACTTGACGTTTTGCTGTAGCTCCTTACATACTTTCTCCATAGAATTAAACACGGTTTTCGCGATTCATCAATAATTCTTGTTTCATAGATAAATAAGGGCCGATTTTGTGGCGAAAAAGAATTCTTCGAAGTGACGCCACTTTGCGAAGAAAATCGTACGTTTTGATGGGGCCGGATTGAAATGCCGAACTTTGAATGCTCCGACGGTTTAAAATTCCGAATTTTAATATTCCGAAATTGAAGATGGGGCCGGGTTGAGATTCCGAACTTTGAATGATCAGAACGCTCAAAACTCCGAAAGAATACTATCCCGAAAGATCAAAACTCCGAAAGAATTTTACACGAAAGATCAAAACTCCGAAAGAATTTTGCACGAAAGATGAAAACTCCAAAAACCTGAACACCGTCAAAATAATTCGGCCATGGAAGTTTCAAGAGTTTCAAATTTTTCAATCAATCGACGAATTATTTCAAGATTTTTGATTTATTGAGAAGTGACTTTGTGTCAATTTTGAAATTTGTGTAGAAAATGTTATACGTTCTACATCGTTTACAGTCAACTGTGTAGACTTTCGCTGGCATGATTTAGAAATGGGGGCCGGATTAAAATTCCGAACTTTGAATGCGCCAACTTTTTAAAATTCCTTATTTTAATGTTCTGAAATTACGAGGTTCCTCAAGATCATGCCAAAGAAAGTCTACACAGTTGACTGTAAATGATACAGGACGTGTAACAATGTATAGACAAATTTCAAAATTTTTGCAAAATAACTTATTAATTTAAAAAAAAATCTTAAAATAATTCGTCGATTTATTGAAAATTTTGAAAGTTCTAAAACTTCCATAGCCAAATTATTTTAACGGTGTTCAGATTTTCGGAGTTTTCGCCTTTCGGGTAAAATTCTTCCGGAGTTCTGATCTTTCGGAGTTTTGAGCGTTCCGATAATTCAAAGTTCTCAATTTCAACCTAGCCCCGCGTTGATAATCGTGTGTACTTCTCTAGCATAACTAATATAAATGACATTTTTTTGCTTGTTCTAGGAGCTATTCCACAAAAGTTTAGCGTTATCCTGCATAGTGCCTAAAAAACTATCTTATGGTAGCTACGACTGAGCCGCCATTTCGTATTTTCTCCAAATTGTTCTCGACTCGTCAACACATTTGAAATAAACTCTCCAAGCCTTATTTTAATTTTTTTTTTTTTAAGGATTAAAAAAATCCCGAATAAGTTTAATTTTTCGGTGAGCAACATAGCATAACGCCTTAAGCGTTTTTCCGGGAACCGAAAGGCGTTTAAAACAAGCAATTAAGTGGGACAGTGCCGCGTGAAATTATAATAATCTCCACATAGAGTATTTTCCTGATTCCCATCTGACCCGCATTTCTGTTTCGCTGTAAAATGAAGATGATTTCACAGCATCCGATCAGTTTTTTATTTTATTTTTTGCTATTCGCGATCCCTCATTTCCCAATGTCATCGAAGCTGATGAAACTGCCGACTTGGAAATTCTTCAATGAATGTACTTTTTTTTTGGAAAACCCTTGGATACAAAAGCTTAAAACGGTTTTCTTCAAAACTCATCATTCGAAATGCGACGTTTTTTTTCCCCGAAAATACTGCCTCCTTTGCGCAATTTTCAAGTGAAATAAATTTCTGCCCAACCATTCACCATAATTTGACCTGAAAGTCGAATATATCAGGTTGGAAAGGAGGTATACATTTTTTTATGAAAAGAGTGCACATCTATCGAGATATTTTTAAGGGGCCAGTCCACTTTGGAGTCCCGAAAAAAGGCCATTTTCGCGATTCTTTTTTGAGGATCTTATAAAAGATACGAATATAAACGTTGTTGGGCTTGATAAATAGTCTTGAAATACATTTAAAAAAAAATTATTCACTTTTATTCATTCTTAAGTACAAAAACTATAGTTTAACGTAACGCCTCAAAAATAGGTGGACTAGGTAGCTCCAGCACAACTCGGAAACGGCTTGCCTGAAACAAAAAAATCAAAGTCCGTTAAATTCAGTATGACACCAGCTACAAAATGACCCTCAGATGTGAAGTTGTATCAAAAAATAAAAAAATGGCAGATGAAAAACGAAAAAAGTATAAAAAACGCGTTTTTTCGCAGTTTTTCACAAAAAAAAAACAGTAAAAATCAAAATTTTAAAACCATCGAGAGTCATCTTGTTGCGAATCATGTTTACAATATGTGGTTACAATTTCAAGAGAATCGGTTTATTAGTTTTAGTGATACGATGGAGCTAGATTTTGAAAACGTTGTTTCGAGAAAAACGCGTTTGAAGTTTATACTGTGAAAAACTCTTACCTAAACTCAATCGGCAATTCCTGCACCGTAAAAAATCCCTCCTGATTGCTTATCATCGTCGATTTCTTCAAGACTTGCTTGCTCTCGATTTTTTGAAATTTTCAAAGGGGCCCCTTAATTTGACATTAGCACTGGGTCAATTTGACCCGCACTTCAAGATTCCCTAAAGGAGGTGTGACATTTTCATCCATGCTTCAGGACCTGAAGCATAGTAGCGCCACGGTCAAACAATTACGAAAAATTGTTTCGAAGCGCAAAATGATTATACTTTATAATTATCGCTTATAATTTGGAGCAGTTGTACTGGCCAGTACCCGTGCAGAAATTTTGGCAGGGATACAGCTGGATTCTGACTTGTATCCCGGGCTCCCAGTCAGGATCTAGTCCGATATCGGATCAGATTCGAAGACTAAATGTAAGATCCGTAAACTGGATTCCATTAGGGATCCAGAACCGGATCCTTTAATGACTCTAAATAGATTCCCCATGGAATCATTGAGGAATCTGGGAAGGATCACGGGTGAATACAGGCTGAAATAAAATGTCAAAAATGGAATTATGACATGTTAAATTTATTATAAAAATAAATAACATTTATAAAGGTTTGGTGCATTAAACTATCAATAAAAAAAAATTTGTCCAAAGATTCAAATGGCAGATCATGCTCATCGCGAGATTTTGATGTGAATTAAAAAAAATTCACATCAAAATCTGTGAATGCAAATGTATTGAGAAGAAATTATAAATACAAAAAAATTCACAAAATTAGTTGTGAATTTTTTCGTATTTAAGACAAATTAAAATCAAATTCAAAATGATTAGATTAAAATTTGCGCCAAAAGTGAGTTCGTACGTATTTTGAGAGAAAACATTGCCTCGAGGCAAAGAAATTTTTGCACATAACTTTTTGTGCGAACGTTTCTTTGCCTCAACACAATGTTTTCTCTCAAAATACGTTTACACTTGTGGTGTAAATTTTAATATAACTGTCGTGAATTCGATTTTTATTTTCTTCAACTTGAGGAAATTCACAACTCATTTTGTGATTTTTTTCATATTTATAATGTAATATTTGAAACTCACAACTTTTTTTGCAAAAATTTCTTTGCGTCGACGAAATGTTTTCTCTCGAAATACGTAAGAACTCACGGTTGGTGTAAATTTTAATCTAATCATTGTGAATTTGTTTTTAATTTGTCTTAAATACATGTTTATACAGAGACTTATAAACAGATATAAACAGAGACTTATTCCCCAAAACCGGTATCCCGGTTAGAATCCAACTTGCATCAGTATCGGAATATGTACGACGACGATGGCATAATTTTGAAAATTTTGGCATCACGTGTATTTTCGGTATTATTATGTAATTCCTATCTATAGATAGGAACTTTATAGATAGGAATCTATAGACAGAAATTCTTATCTATAGATAGGAATTCCATAGTAATACAGAAAATACACGTGACGCCAAAATTTTCAAAATGATGCCATCGTTGTCGTACATATGCCGATACTGATGCAAGTTGGATTCTAACTGGGATACCGGTTTTGGGGAATCCATGACAAATCCTGATCGGGATTTGATCGGACATAGGGTATCCCGGTCAAAATTTCTGCACGGGTACGAACGAGCTCACTTAAAAAGTCACGATTCGTTATTGTTTAGCGCACGAAAATACGACTCTCTTTCTCATTCGAGCTCCAATGGTTTTCCATATTTGCCGGGTAATGGCGTACAGGTGAGATTCCGGAGATGAGTGTGCTCTCTCGTGTGAGACCCGTAACTACGCAGCAACGGTATCCAATATTACACGGCAGCTTTTATAGTACAGACGCACGATCATTTTCAGGTGTGAGATGAGCTTCTGGAAAATAACCCGTTTTACGTCTCGAAGACTAGACGTCTAGCGCAAGGGGGGGGGGGGGTTAAATTGCCAAATGTTACGACCCGCAAACCGTGTGGAAGCCGCAGGTTTTGTCGCCATTAGGCCCTTACGCCTCTCAGCGATACGCGTGAAACACGAAACGAGCTCTGCTCGGCAGCTGAAAAATACCGATTTGCGTGTGCGAATGGTTTTTCGTTGCGCACATTTCGCGTGCGTGTACACTTTATCTATCTGCGTGTCTGCAATTACGATTGCAGCGTGATTTGTTCTCGTGCGAACTTGTTCCAACCGCTGATACTCGTGAGAACTCGGAAGTGCGTTGATCGTGAAGATTAACCCGCAATGATACGTGAACAGCACGCGGGCACAACAATCATAAAGATTATAATGACGATAAAAAGGTGTTAAGAGCGACCGAATCCCACGATAATATTATTCGGAAGCACCGGAAACGCGACCGTTGAAAACGAAACATATATTTCAACGCTAATGTGCCAGGAGTACACTCGCTTTTTCCGGTCTCACTCGAAGAAACTCTAGGACACGTACTGCAACAGTGAGCTCTATTTTTTTCCCCCTTTTTCTCGACATCCGATTATCTTCGGTGATGAAAAAAAAAAATTGTCGCGTAATCTGCGAGCGGTCGAAAAATATTTAAAGGTCGCTCAAGCCTCTCGAAAATTCAAATTTTCATTAAACAATCGGTTTTTTTTCTGTTCACTTCTCACCCTTGAATTTTACGCTTTGTGATTTTTAAATTAACCTCGCGAAAGCTCAAGCTGGCCAATGAATGTTTAGTGGTCGCTCAAAAGCTCCGAAATTTCCAATTTTCGACAATTTTTGTAACTCTTCTTACTCGTAAATTTGACGCTTTGAAAAAATCTTCAAAACAATTAATCCTTCTTTCTTTAGAAACCGATTTTTCAAATTCCCCTCACACTTCTAACCCAAGGATTATAATCTTTGTTCTCATAAAATAATTCTTTAAAGTTCTTATCCGCAAACAAAATTATAGGTCGGTTTGTTCGTAAAACTGAAATGGCAACTGTTTTCCGCGCATCGTAATGCGTCCCACAGTTGGTCTCGTTAGTCAAACTGCGGACCAATCGTACGGAGCTGTACTCTGTGACGAGCGACGCCATAATACAATAGTAAATAATAATACATAATAACACATATCGTCTAATTGGTGTTTGTTACAAATTATTATAATAAATTATTCTGAAAATGTAACACTTCGCTGTTTATTTTGTTTTTATGCTACAAGGAATTATAATGCATGCGAGATTTATTTTTTGGCGGAAATTGTAAATTTCGAAAACCTTGAGCGACGACTAAATATTTATTGGCCGGTTAGAGCTTTCGCGAGGTTAATTTAAAAATTATAGAGCGTCAAATTCATGGGTGAGAAGTAGACGAACAAAAAAAATCTATTTTTTAATGGAAATTGGAATTTTAGGAAGGCTTGAGCGACCAATAAATATTTTTTGACCGCTCGTAGATTCAGCGACAATTTTTTTTCTTTAAAGAAGAGAATTGGATGGTGAGAAAAGGGAAAAAAGAGAGCTCAAATTTGTGCCACCCTAATATATATATATATACACAGGGTGTCCTGTTATGAATGGATAAACCTGCGACTATATATATATATATATATATATATATATATATATATATATGGCGAATTAAAGTAAACCGGAAGTGGATGAAAAAAAGTAATTGGTCGTTAGTGTGCGTTTGCTGAACTTCGAGCGACATGAGAAATGGAATCAAGCACGAAGATGGATGAACTCGCGACGACGACGCTTCCATTCATAGTAAAAAAAACACTGCCTTCCAATAGAATTCGAAGACCTATGAATTGTGTTAAATAATATATAAATTGTGTATTGACTGGAATAAAGTTCATTAGAAGCGCGTGGATCGATCATTTCTCCATGAACAATTTCCCAGTTCGTCCTCCGAGCATTATTCACGGACAACTTCCTATCTCGATCGCGGCAGGTGGCAAAGAGAAAGAGTGTCGAGGAGAAACAACGTCGGGTTTGTGCTGGTTTATCCAACGAATAAAGAAAGAGAGACGGAGAGAGAGAGAGAGCGAGAGAGAGAGGGAGAGAGAGGCAGAGGAGAAGGATAGAAAGAGAGAAAGCTTCGTGCCGCTAGTCTAAACAACAATTAAATACAGTTACGAGGACGGGACCGGATTCCTGAGGAATCTGGAGCCCGACTGTAAAAAGCAAAGTAAGCGGTTGCCTCGCTCTCCTGTCTCCCCACCACGTTTCCAATTCTCCCGGGCTCTCTTTCTTCTACATCACCTTCATGGGACTCTCATCACCGAGATATACCCTACACGAACACTCTAACGAAATGTATACTAAGCGTAATAGTCTAACGTATACAGAAGTTTCGCAGTCTCGTTTCCAGACACGACAGATTCTCTTGGTAAACGGTGCAGTGAGGAAAGCCGACAGAAGAGGGACCGAGAGAGGGAAAAAAAGAGAGCGAGGGAGAGAGAGAGACAGAGAGAGAGACAGAGAGACAGAGAGAGAGACAGAGAGACAGAGAGAGAGACAGAGAGACAGAGAGAGAGACAGAGAGAGAGAGAGACAGAGAGATTGATTGATTGATTGATATAGTTTATTATGCCCCAGCGAGCTTTCGGGCAAATTGTGTTAATATTACATACAGTATAAAATACATTATGCAATTTAGCTGTTAGAAATCTTGAGTAATACAAAGCAAGCTCCCTTTCAAAGGATACAAAAAATCATACAATATAATAATAATATAATAATAAAAAATAATAACAAAAATAATCATAACAAAAAATAAAGCAATATAGCAGTATAATAACAATAAGAAATAATAATAATAAAATAAAATAATAGAATGGTGGTAATAGTAATAATAACCGCAATAACAGCAATAAAGCACTACGCAAAAAGAACACGTGGGTGGTGACAAGCAACCATTTGCAGGGTACAGAATTAATAGGATTAATAATACGAAATAATACAAAATAATATAAGAATTTTAACAAAATAATATAATATGATGATGCATGCCTCATAATGCTGAATAATCCAGGTATCAAATCCCAGATTGAATAAATTGTTTTCTAGATTGAATATTGATTATCAGCCGCACAAGTATACGATACAATAGTGCAATAGAGTAGGTACACATTCCGCACCCAAAATTATACAGATTGAGAAGCATGTGTAGACAAGATGAAGGAAAGCAGAGATGAAATGAAGTGAAATGCAGTAAACTAAAATGAAATAAAATAAAATGAAAATGAACAGAAAATCAAATAAATCAAAATAAATCAATGCCAAAATGAATAGAGTAAAATCAAAATCAACATCGAAATCGAAACCAAAATAAAATCAATTCAAAATCACATCCAAAACCAAATCAAAGGCGAAAACCAATATAAAACCAGGAGAGAGAGAGACAGAGAGAGAGAGAGACAGAGAGAGAGAGAGACAGAGAGAGAGGGAGAGAGAGACAGAGAGAGAGAGACAGAGAGAGAGAGACAGAGAGAGAGAGACAGAGAGAGAGAGACAGAGAGAGAGAGACAGAGAGAGAGAGAGACAGAGAGAGAGAGAGAGACAGAGAGAGAGAGAGAGACAGAGAGAGAGAGAGACAGAGAGAGAGAGAGACAGAGAGAGAGAGAGAGACAGAGAGAGAGAGAGAGACAGAGAGAGAGAGACAGAGAGAGAGAGAGACAGAGAGAGAGAGAGACAGAGAGAGAGAGAGACAGAGAGAGAGAGACAGAGAGAGAGAGAGACAGAGAGAGAGAGAGAGAGAGAGAGAGAGAGAGAGAGAGACAGAGAGAGAGACAGAGAGAGAGACAGAGAGAGAGAGACAGAGAGAGATAGAGAGAGAGAGAGAGAGAGAGAGAGAGAGAGACAGAGAGAGAGAAAGAGAGAGAGAGAGAGACAGAAAGAGAGAGAGGAGAGAGAGAGAGAGAGAGAGAGGAAAGATGAGGAGAGACTGCGCACGATACACACGAGACGACCGTTGGTGGTCTCGCGTTTTAAATCGGTGAGAGAGTTTAACGGTATGAAAACGAGCAGAGAGTCGGTGGATACACAAGCCCCGGGTCGCATGGCTGACGGAGAGGAGAAAAATGAGGTGGCAAGCGGTGGAAAAGAGACATCGAGAAGGAAGACGTGTACGAAGACGTTTGACCGCTTTCTTTGCCGGTTGTCCGGTCGCTCTGCAATTTTTGCGCAATGCAGTCTGGGCCTCTCACTACTGCCCCCCCCCCCAGCCTCCTGCCCCGCTCGCTGTCCTGTGGATAAAGTCAGCCGCGCGTCCTCGCCTTGTTCCTTCTCCTTCGTGCTCCCCATCCCCACCCGCGCTCTCTCTCGCTTGCCCACTCACGCTCTCTCTCTCTCCCGCCGCGGTCGTTTTTTTTTTCTTTCACGAAACGCTCGCCGCGCGCAGTTGGAGAGGTCGTACGGCGGGCGCAAGGTGGGAGATTTGTTTGTAAACAGACGGTGCACTGTAATGCGGCCAACGACGGGGAGCGAAAAGAGAGCGCAAGCGAGGTATTGCGGGGGGGGAGGATGAGCGCTACGACAGGGGGGGGGGGTGCAGCCCGAACGTGTACGCGCAGTCGTCGCAAAGAGGGGGAAGGACGTACGGGCTACGCGGTACGGGCGGTGCGGCGGGAGGAAGTGCCGACGGGAGAGAGCGAGAGAGAGTCAAGTGGGGCGGAGGAGAGGTGACCGTTGCGCACCGAGAGCAACCAAAGAGTGGAGGGTACTTTCTCCGTGTCGACGTTACGTAATCCGCGTTGCGACGCCACGGTCCCGGCCTCCCCCCCCCCCCCGGGCCCCTATACCGGGCTTCCCTTCGCCGTTGTCGTTGGTTGTAAACGAGCAACTACGTATGAAAAGAGTTTTTACTGTACGTGTCTGTGATGCGCGTCCTGCGAGCGCACGGGACGCACGGAACTACTTGACCGTCCCTGCGGTATCGCGGGTCGCGTACAACGTTTACAAAACGCCTCCTTCACCCCCTCCGCCTTCGCCCTCTTCACCTTTCCGCCGTTAATGTACTACGTAGTACGTAGTACCGGTATACACCCAGGCTCGACAACGCGTGAAATGTTCGGGTAGACGAGCTTCCGTCGAGGAGGCCCACCGTCGAGGCCGTTCATTTCCGGGCATTGTACGTATGTAGGCTGCGAAGACGGGTAATTCGGGAAACCATGAGAAAACACGATTGCCGTCAACGGGTTTCGGTGAAGACCCGCGTTGCCGAATGCGCGTTTATTTGCACGTTGTCAATGCCTCGTTCGGCAATGGCCACTTCCGTGGGATCGTGCTTTGGGTAGAGTAGGCTGGGGTCAATTGGAACGTTTTTGAGAATATCGGTTAGTGTGGATTAATTTTATACCCCATCTGGTGGTGATGGGCTTTAATTGTAGGTAGATCGTCTGGCTATGTGATAGCATTAGTGATTTTGCTTCTTATATGCCTTCAAGGTAGTTCTGTAGGTACACATATGAGCCAAAAGTTTCGGTCGGAGCGTATAGTAACATCCAATGCTTATACGATGCTGTTGGTTGTACATTTTTGACAAAGCTTGTACCCTCTATGTGTCCCACACATTCGCACCTCATGCATAGATAGGTCTCATACTTGTATAGAGAGCGGCGCTGTAATCGTGGCAACAGCGCGATTTTCCTGCAGTCATAGCGTTGAGCTCCCTACGATCCGTCTTTCGCGAAATATTTTATATAAATTTAAAAAAAAAGCGTGAAAATGTCAACCCAAATGCGATACAAAGGAAAGTTTACGAGAAAAAAGGCGCTTGCTAAAAGACTGAAAGCTGTGGCAGCCATGTGTCAAGCAAATGCGGTTAACGCGATATGAGAATAACCATAACCTCAACGATCAGCAACAGAAATTCGCTGTCGAAGGACGTCGGATCGTGGATTTACATCTTGCCGACAGTTTAAATTGTATTCGCTGTAACAAAGACAAATACATGCATAAATTGAACAAATTAAATTTGTTTGCAGAATAAATTTATTTCACATCCGTCACAGAATTATTAGAAATCGGGGGAAAAAAACACGCTTCGAGTTCCCAGACCACGCGCCGATCAGCTGGCTGCAGCGTACACTGTTGCCATTCCGTTACAGATGGTTGGGCCCGAGTTCGGTGTGGAATAAAATTACCACTTTTCGTAAGTCGATATCTCCGAAACTAAACGGTCAAAGTATGTCATTTTTTTTTTTTAAATCAATCCTACAATAGTACTGCGTACACGTGTGTTTTTATTTTGAAATTCTAAGATCCGTCTAGAACCAACATCGAGAAATGCGAGTAAACTCCTATTGGTCAACGGATTAGGTATAGGTATAGCTAAACGGTGAATCGAATTGAATTTTTGGGCATCAGTGCATGAAGGTCATATCTACACCATACTTAAATTTCAGGCAATTCCTAAGATTTGACCAAAACTACAGAACTACCTCAAGGCGGGACTACATCTACAACGATCAAAAAATCGATTTCTTTTTTTTTTTCTTTAAACAATTGGACTGTACGTGTAGAATATTTGGTAAATATCAGGAAGTGTCAATCCCGCTAAAAAGAGGCTGTACATTTATTAATCAATTCTTTATGATTATAAAACCTTATGTTAAGTTATATTTTAATGGCGCATAATGTTTTTAATGAATTACCATTCTTTTGGCTTTGTTTGGGTTTGTTTGGGTTTGTTTGGCCGTTTAAAGTTTGACTAAAATCAACTAAAATCTTGAAAAAAGTTCGAAAGATCGACGAATAAAAATCTTTAAAAAAAAATATTTATTGACATTGTTTTCGTTAATGCGCTGCCATAATAATATTAAATATGATGTTTTTCAACTGTAAGAAACCACACAAAAAAATCAGCTCAATTTTGACAGGAGTGACACTTCCGAATATTTACCGAATATTTTCCCGAAGTTTCAAAGCGAAATTCGAAAAACTTCAAACGTTACAGCCCGACAACGCTGTGCCTCACCGCTCGGATCCGGAGCGGGCGTGAACTTCGTACGCGTTTTTTGTCAAAACTGCATTATCGAAATTGGTGTACAGGATTACTCAGAAACTATTAAGCAGATTGAGTTGAAACTTGGTAGAAATATCGATAATACTGGTACCTTCTACTTGACGAGAATTGTTTTTGAACTATCGGAAAAAAAACAACTTTTTTAATCCACATTTTACAGAAATGTTGCATGAAATGTTGATTTCTTTTTGTAAATGCGTGCCATTTTCTTAAATTTGCATTTTCTTCATTTTAATTACCGTCACATAGAAACTATACATGTTCTAATTGAAAAAATATTTGAACTTTTTTTGCAAATCAAAGTCTACGGGAAGCTACACTGCACGCCGATTCGTAACTCCCGCGGCGACCTTGCTGCAACACTCTGCCACGTCTCTGCCATTTTGATGATGAATTAATTTAAAAAGTTTGTTTCGTGTACTTAAATATACTATTAAAGTATACCTAAAGTTTGATAATTGTAGAGTAATTATTTCTCAGTTCCAAAAATCCCTCAATATTGCTTATTTATTTCCTGTCTGAATGTATACCCCGTCTTAACTTAGGTGGAAGCTATTTAGAAATCCTCGGAAAACGTTTCATTTCACCCTGTGTCGGGGTCAATCGAAACATCGACATAGGTGATTTTAGCTGATTGAACTAATGTTTCTACTTAACCCTGGTATTGTTATGGGGTTACCCCCACTTGCGATTTTGAAAAAAACGATTTTTTTATTGCATTTTTTTGAAGTATAAGTATCTGAGAATATGTCCTGAAAATTTAAAGTCGATCCGAACAAAATTGACTGAGATATGAGCGTTGAAAGAGAAGAATCCGTTGTGTAAACGACCGGAAATTGAAACTTTAAACGCGTTTTTCTCAAAATGGCATTTCTGAAGCCGGTGACCAAGATTACTCGAACACTAATGAACCGATCTTCTTGAAATTTTGCAGGCTTATTTAATACATAAAAATGTACTCTTTAATGGTTCGATTTTTTTTTCGGAAAAAAAGGGCCGTTTTATAGCCAAAAAACGGCCGTTTTTTTTCGTTAAAATCGAACCATTAACGTTGACTGTCCGCCATTTTGTGAAAAATGAATATTTTTTAAAATCCTTCGATTAAAGACTAGTTTATACTTATATTTGACTAAATCCATCCGCATTTTTTTTTCAGATGATCCACTTCGCCGCAATGTTGGTCACCGCAAACCGTGTATATAAAAACATTATTTCATTGACGGCCATTCGCCACTAAACAATGTAATATTTTTCAATAAAAAAATTACTGAAAGTTCTTCAAGATGTGTTCTTTAAGGTGGTATATTGATCGATTACAAAAGTTATGTAGTTTTCTTTAAAAAAATTCATGAAAAAGGCCTTTTTTGGGCTACAAGTGGGGGTAACGTCTTAACAATGTGTATGAGGTGATAAAGTATGTTTGTTGCGAATAAAAAATACTTTTAATCAAAATAATCAGTTTTATTGCTTTTCATTCCAGTTTGACCATCACTGTTGGTAAATTAAGGTTCTTTAATATTATTTTACTTTTCCGACGATTTCTTGACATCTAAAAAATAAAACGAGATTTGGAAAATTTGCTTGCGTATGAAATGTTCGGAGTCAAGAAACACATTTCAACTGATTCCGAACCGTTTGTTTCAACTGCCCCCACACCCTTGCTTCAGATAATTTATCAAACAGCAAAACACCTAAATGTTGTAGGTAGATACTGACCACAATGAATTCAACTAGGATATTCATAGTAATGATGATTGTAATCAACGCTAAAGAAGGAACAATAGTTTTGGTGCCATACGCAAGATACTAATAGTTAAAAACTTACTTTTTATGTCGAAAAAGCGATGCACCCACATAAAAATGTTCGACACGTTCGAGGGGCGACGCGCACTGGGCAACAGACTCCGATACGCAAAGCAGTCTCTTCCCCCCTCGGGGCTTTGCTGCTGTCACTAACCGTCTTGGATTTATTGAACTTGTTTCATTTGACCCGTGTTTCTATCAACTCCAGCCTACCCTATCGTCACAAACAGTGAGGATTCGGAGACGGACTGAGGGTATGATTGGCATATTGGCCGTACGATGGAGGACTGGGAGCAATTGCAGAAACGTCACTTCCCTGTGTTCACTATGAGAGTTTTGTTTTCCTGCATGCCTTTGCGTGCCGTTGAAGGAGTTAGGCTACTGTGGGGACGCGAGAATCAGGGTTGTTTGAAAAAATAGTTTTGGTTGAATAAGTAAAGGGTGTCTGAAAATGACCTAACATTTTAAATTGCGCGCTATTTTTTTGGTGGCGAACATACAGTACCATAAAACGGGGCTACTTTGAACAGGTTTTGAGAGTTTTTGTAGGTAACGTTTTTTTTTAACACCCTATATACCAACTTTTCTTGCTCCAATACAACGGTGTGTCATTTGGCTATCAAATGTATAAGAAAGTCAAGCTCCACCACCCCCTGGCAATTTGATATATACATTTTTTAAAGTGTCAAAGTAGCCCTGAGTCGAGGGCTTCTTTGACAGGGCATTGAAATGCAACTTTTGTCAAAGATTAAAGGTTACATTGGACTCATTTTGATAAGAAAAATGTAATATCTTATGCATTGTACATGGAATTAAATGAAAAACAACGATTTTTTATAACCAAATTGTCATCGTTATTAAGGCAGCAGAACTCGAATAATTTTCGTCCAATCGACTTGAAATTTTAACTGTAGCTTCTTAGATTGCTTTAACAGTCAAGTACGAGCGCTTCTTCGATGAATCGAAAATTGTGAAAAATATATCACTTTTGAAATGAAAATTATGATCGAAAAAGCGAACTTTTTTTCAAGCCCGTCTCTATTTTTCTTTTAATTATTTTTATATTCCCCCCGTAAGTGACTGCTAAAAATAATATAATCAACGAAAATATTTCACTCTTAGTTCCGGGATTAAATTTACGACAGTTCTACTGCGTGCCGCGGAGAGGGTTGGCTGAAAAGCAGTAGTGTTTTAGTGACTCGTGCGCCGCCATTTGGTAGACTTTTGACAAATAATTATTTTTTTTACATACTTCAATGAATACGTCATAAAACCTAAAAGCTCCTTTGACCATGTATTTTTATTTAAAGAAAACAGTCGAAAATGGGCAGTTACATTGGTGCCCTCCCTTGCGGGAACATTTGACATAAAAATATCAAGTACCTGGGGTGCTATTATAGGCAGTTGATGAGTCTTATTATTGTCATTGAGATCAAAATCAACTTGAGCAACATTACAATCAACTTTAGCAACATTATAATAAACTTGAACAACAAATTGTTGTTCGAGTTTATTCCCCGCACCCGCTGCCCGCCATAAAAGGTCAAGTGGGCTCGCTGCGCATATATTTATAACGTATTTTGGCGCTCTGTCAAAGTAGCCCCAAAAACTGTCAAAGTTACCCTGAATGTCAAAGTAGCCCTGTTTTACGGTACTAATGTTTGATGACTGGCATCAGAATGTATTGAGGTTTAGTCATAGAGCATTACACGATCGAGAAACGCATAGAAATTGTTATTTGCTGCATTTTTACTGCATAGTTATTGCCGACGAAGTTTCATGGTCGTGTTATCTCGCGCCGCGGCGATGTGAAGTAGCCACCAAGATCGTGCGATTTGACGCCATTGGACTTCTTTCTTTGGGCTTTTCTGAAAGGAAAAGTGTATGCCAATGATCCACAGACCATTTCGGAGCTCAAGGAAGCAATTGGACGCACCATTAATGAAATTAGTCCGCAATTGTGCCTAAATGTTATTCAAAATTACGTCAAAAGAGTGAACGTTTGCAAACAGGGACGTGGCGGGCATTTATCGGATATTGTGCTCATATAACCTCTATGTGTGTACGTTTTATCAAAATAAAAATATTCGTACTTTTCAAATACAGTCGAACCTCGATATAACGAATCTCTAGGGAAGCTCCTTTATATCGAGGTTTCGTTAAATCGAGATCATGTTCTTTAAAATGTTAAAAAATATATATATTAGTATTATAAATATAGGGATATTTTTTAATGAAATTCATAGTGCAGCAATTTTTACAAGCAATTAGCAATTAGAGCACAATGTATATGTTGGTGTATCAAGGTTTCGAGTGTCCATCGAAAGGAATGCACAAATCTTCGTCATATCGAAGTTCCACTGTAAATAACACGTTTTATTAATAAATTAAAATGTCACGTGATTTTAAGACACCCTTTACGATTATTGAAGTATCGTTTGGACGTTTATTTCCATGTACATTGACAAAGTTGAGTACCAAATTTTACTTCAAAATATTAATTATCAAAGAAGGTATAAACTATCTCGTGAAGGAACTTTGAACGTGACGGCCCAACGGTGTACGTGATTTTGGCCACCCGGTTCATCTGGAACAAAAATACGAGCTTTTCTTAAAAAATAGATCATATTGGCTAAGACTCGACGGAGATTTTTTCGTCGCCGTGTTTCAATAATGAAAAAAAAAATGTAATTGCTGTTTTTTTTCGAGAAAAAATGACAACATAATTGTTAATAACTAGAGAAAAAACGTGGAGGAGAAAAACGTCGGTCAAGACTAAACTGGTATTACACTGAATAAGTGTACCGAATTTTAAGTCAATCCGTACATTAGATGTCGAGAAATCGTGTACACCGTTTTGGAAAACATAATTTCGAGAAAAACGCGTTTAACGTTTTACTTGGAGTATTATCATTGAAATCATAAGATTACCTTCAAACTGAGATTTCTGCACTACATGTTGGACCGTCCTCTTTAATTTGAGTTGCCTCAAGCGAGAAACGAGTGTTCGTCATTTTCAGAGTAGCTTAACGAAGCCTTATTGCCCGTTGCATTTCGATGTATAGCAGTGAATATTCGATTCGGGGAAACACAATCACGCGATCATTGATGTTGATAGGGGTTTTATTATTGAGAAGACGTGAGTAATTGACGAATGCAATGAATTTCATGACTAATCAAGTGTAGATATTCTATCGATCTGCATTCTACAAATCTATCAGATGTATATTACATCTGTGATGTTTGCGATGCCAAAAAAAACAATTTGGTTACTAAATGATGCCCGGAGCAGCTCGCCAATTTTCAAGAGAGACAACGGGTGTGCACATGCTTGACGCCCAAAAACAGATCGATCTTCATTATTATTTTCTGATGAGAGTATTCGAACGACGAGGTCGGGATTTCACACACAATTGATACATAGTCTTGCCGAGGTTGGGGCCTTTTTTATTATAAAAAGATTTATGAACAATGAAGTTATTATTATTTAAACAAAGTGCCGCCGTTGCTGCATGGCCAATTGGTGAGGTGGTCCCGGCAACTAGGGTGACTGAAATTAAAAAATAAAAACTGTACTTTTAGTCTAATAATAAAACTTTCGTATGTTTGGATGATTTTTTGAAATTTTCACAGATGCGCATATAGTAAGCTGTAGGAAAAAATGTTCGGTAAAAAAAACTTTAATGATTTTTTTCTCATCCAATGGATGAACATAAAAAAAAACTCCGAGTCATGCGATAGGAAATATTATAAACTATGCTCTACTCGAACTTAAAGCCAATCGACCGAATAAATTTTGAGATCCGAATTACATTGTTTCATAGAACATAGTTTCGAGATAAATGCGAAAGAAAAAAGCGTAAATCGCAGCTGGGAAATTTGGGGTAGCGCAGTCGGCGTTCTGGTCCTACGCAAAAATCGTAATAACTCGGTCAGTCATTGGAATTTTTGCAAATTAAAGTTAAGACCCAAGGGCATAAAACTCGGCAATAAAAAAATTCTTGAAATTTCGAGATTATGCAGTCCCCTTAATATTGAATCTACGTTTGAAGTAGTTTTGTTCAAATTCAATGTCGTCATATTAATATTACATTATGTATTTATTTATATCTGCGATTCATAATACATACGTTACATTACGTATTTATAATTATAGAATATATATATTAGGGTGGCACAAATGTGAGCTCCATTTTTTCCCCTTTTCTCACCATGCAATTATCTTCTTTAAAGAAAAAAAAATTATCACACAAGCTGCAAGCGGTCAACAAATTTAGAAGTCGCTCAAGTCTCCAAAAAAATCCAGTTTTCATGTTTAAAAATCGATGTTTTTTGAAAACAGTTTAAAGAAAGAGGATTAAGGTAAATGTCCCAATTATTGAGTAGGTCCCAATTATTGAACACTATCTTCTATTTTTATTATTTCTCATTCACCTGCATGCATTTGATTATTTATGAAATTTTCATTACATATATGGAACTTTTAGCTATCGAAATGTTACCTTACTTGTGCAAAAAAAGCCTTAAATGATAGAGAAAAAAATTATTTAATCAGCAACGGTGACCCGATTTGACGTCTCGTGGTAACTGCTCATCGTTTTGCTAAGACGCGCCGCTTCATGCGTAAGGGCATAAAAAATTCAAAAACTGTCGCATCTCAAAAAGTAAAGGCGTTTCGGGTTCCTTAGAAAATTTCTTACAAATAACAATTTTAAAAAAAGTGTAATTAATTATTTGTTAAAAAATACGGTGTTCCATCATTGGGACATAGAAAATGCAGTGTGTCCCAATTATTGAACATTCGAATTCTCCAAGATGGCGTCATTAAACCCATCAAAATATCGAGACAGTTAAGGTGTGACAGATCGTGTGAATCGGATTTATTCAAACAAAAACTGTAAGTTTTTGTTTGAATAAATCTGTTGAATAAATCCGAATGAAAATTTTGTTTGTTAATAACTCTAAGATCGTCAAATATATTTTTATTTGTATTTTCGTGCAATAAACATAAAAAGAAAAGTAAAAAAAGAACATAACCTAAATGTAACCTGAAAATACGAATGTAATGTTCAATATTTTTTGCTCTCCGATATTTCATGGAGCCAAGCTGCGACAAAATGAAACAAAAACAGAACGTGAAAACGAGGAAGCTGAAAATAAAAATAAAATAAAGTTCGAGTTGAAAAGCAAAAATAAACGAAATGCGAATAAACCAAAAACCTGTCAAAAGAGACGAAATATATATTTTTGTATTTTTACATGATTAATAAAAGATTATTTAAGTGTTTGATTTTGCTTTTATTTCTTAATATTGCACCAAAAATAATATTTTCAGAACGGAATAAGAATTCTCGAGAGTGTTCAATAACTGGGACATGCCCGTTCAATATTAGGGACATAGGCTGTTCCAGTGTTCAATAATTGGGACGTTTGCATGCTTCACATTGTTATTCTTTTTTTTTCATTTGAAATCATTTAAAAATAATTTAAAGGGTAATTTTTCGAAAGTAAAAATATCAACGTATCATTTGAACATGAAAGCGATGGTTTTTTCTTGATTTTATATTTTTTTCTCACCGAATTCGATCCCCCAGATCCTTAACTGTTCAATAATTGGGACATTTACCTTATATGTTGTGAAAATTTGGAAATTTCGAAGCTCTTGAGCGGCCACTAAATGTTCATTGGCCGGCTAGAGCTTTTGCGAGGTTCATTTTTTAATTATAAAGCGTAAAACGTAATTTAATGTATTTATTATTAAAGAATATACTTATATATTCGGGTGGCACAAATGTGAGCTCTATTTTTTCTCTTTTCTCACCATGCAATTATCTTATAGAAAAAATTGTCACCCAAGCTGCGAGCGGTTCAAAAATATTTAGAGGTCGCTCAAGTCTCCAAAAACTTCCAGTTTTCATTTTAAAAAATCGATGTTTTTTTTAAACAGTTTAAACAAAAGTGTATTAAATGTTTCCAAAATTTGGAAAATTCGAAGCTCTTGAGCGACCACTAAATATTCATTGGCCGGCTAGAGCCTTTGCGAGGTTAATTTAAAAATTATAAAGCGTACAATTCATGAATAAGAAGTGCACGAAAAAAAAACGATTTTTTAATGAAAATTAGAAATTTTGGGAGGCTTGAGCGACCTCTGAATATTTTTTGACCACTTGCAGCTTTCGCGACAATTTTTTTCATCAAAGAAGATAATGAGTTGGTGAGAAAAAAAATAGAGCTCAAATTTGTGCCACCCTAATATATATATGTATATATATATAATTATAAATACTTTATTTTATGTTTGTACCAAATTACGTTAATACATAACTTATGTCCGCAACTTCAGTCATAACGTCAAGCGTAACAAAATGGCCGAGACTGCCGCCCTTTCCCCTACTGCATACGCCCACTCCGAAGCATTGTCCAACCCGTGTGTGTTTCCGATTGTTACCTCGGCAAGTACAAAATTAATAACAGTGACAATTGGATTCGAACAAACATTATCCTTGTAGACCGTGAGGGATACAGTAATAGAATAGTCGTGGTATATTGTCTGTTGTGGCCTCACATTCCCACGTGCGAAAAGGTTATGTACGTATTCTGAATAGAAGCTAGCCTCATGCTGCAGGAAATCCCGATCCGTTTATCAGATATTTTTATGTCCCTCGTCGACGTCCGATGACTTGTCACGCCTGTTAATCCGTTGCCTCGTAGTCGAGATCGTTTCTCTCTATGACCTCCCTCGCATGGTCAATAACAAAATTCGTTTTTTTTTTCTCGGAAGAAATCATGCCTGGAATATGTAATACACGATATAACCGCGAAATTTATTCCCGTACGGAATCGAGTTCCGGGGATTTTCGACAACAGTGAATTACTAATTTAACGAATTCCGTTAAATAATGAATAGCCAGCCAGCAGGTTGATATATCCGCGGAGGCACTTATCCAACTTTAAAAACCGTTTTAAAATAATTTCATCAACGCTGTCAGTGAATAAAGATGTCCCGACCGAACCCAAAACGACCGATCATCAGCATTCAAATTATCTAGTGTCAATGATCATAGATCGTCGCACGTAAAACTACTCGTGTAACAAATTTTTCAATGGGAATAACCCACATTACGTTCAACCGAAGCAACTGTTTCATTCGAGCCGCTTGATGGTGCTGAAGTTTGCATTGTTGAAATGTATAGAAATCCCTTCTTTTTATCTTCATTTCTTTACTTTTATTACTATCTAAACGCTTATTTGCAGTTTTAGTTTACGGATCCTCAAGGGCAGGTGCAAGGTCAACATAACCTCACCAATTTTCTAACCCAGTTTTCTCACGGATGGTGATGCTTTTTAGGAAAAACAAAAGCATTGTTTTTTTGTCCGAAATATTAGTAATCTCTGAAAAATCTCTGTTCGAAGATTTCAGCTGTCTCTCGCACTCTCATGTCACGTGGCACATCTTCAACTTCGCCTTTGAGGATCTTCAAGAACATTTCAGTTACATTTACACTCTAAACGTGTCTAAAAAATCGGCGATACGAAGACAAAAGTAATTTCGTTGCATTCCAACGAGCCAAACTTTAATACCATGCCAGTTGCTGGTGCTGAAGTTTGCATCGTTGGAATGTAACGAAAATCCATCATGATGTTTTTCGTTCCTTTACTTTTGTTACTATCTAAATAAACTAAAACTCTTTTTTCGCAGTATCAATTTATAGATCCCTAATGAGGATCTCCAAGAACATTTCAGTGATATATGTAGCCTGAATGTGTTCAAAAAAAGGGCAATATGATAAAAAAAGAAACTTCGTTGTATTCCAACGAAGCAAACTTCAATACCGTGCCAGTTGATACCGCAGATTCATTGGCGCCCGTTTGTGCCTCGGGCTAGTAGATACATTGCATTATTTATTGCTATTGTTGAACCACCTAAGGTGATACGTTATTAGCTTCATTTAATTTCAATGTGTTTTATCAGCCAAGATTTTCTCCCCCATACCTCTTCTCTATCCCTATCATCAGTTAGCGCTGAACAATGGCATCCCTTCAAATTAGACCTGTCAACGTCAGAAGCACGTGTGCGTGCTCCTCCGTACCGTGTCGAGTTTATCACACCTGGACGTCCGTTTTTCCAGGACGGAAACTCCTAGCGACGTGCGAGGGTGTGTATGAAAGGGAGAAGAATGCAGAGAGAGAGAGAGAGAGAGAGAGAGAGCAACAGGAGGAAAAAATGAAAGACAGAGCCCGTGTGTGCCTCTCGTAGGGTGCATGGGAATGCGTATGGCCGCGTGGTCCTACGACCTGACGTCGCGTTTTCTCACGACCTGCGCATTTTATATGCAAAACACACACCATCACCGTCCTTTGATCCTCCACCTTTTCAACGTTGTTCCCATTTACGCTCGTCACATGTGTACGTCATTAGAGTCTTTCCACCGCACCCACAGCGATGGAACATCCTTGGGCTACTCGCCTGCACCGCAATCATCTTATTTTAATTAGACGATTTGCCGTCACAATACGACGACAGAGACCTTCAACTTCGCGACGCGTCGCAGCTATCATTCGATGTGACGTTTTTTGTACTCTTCGTAAACACTCTGTACATCCAAGTGAATATACGACGCGCGTATAGGTAACAATTAATCTTCAACACCGATGACGGATCATTCCTCACTTCTGTCCTATTTCCAGCCTCGATCGAACGCAAATCACATGTCATTCGATATTTTTGTACGATGAGGTTTTTCTCGGTAAAATAATACGCACGAGAGGGGCGCCACGATAGCTGGGTCTCTGATAGTTTGCAGAGTCTCGAGAAGTTTGCAGAATGAATCAATATTCATAGTATCCACGTATGATGCACCGTGGAATTTGTCGATCTAACCTCTATTTGTATACATATCTATTTAAGAGTGAATACAACTTTATTGCTTGCGCGATGTTGACAATTTTCCCAGTCGCGTATTAGGCATACACATCCACCGAGAGTTCAGCTCGTATTACCAAGAAAATACGCGAACATTCCCGTTTGCATACATCATCGTGCCTGTGCGATTTCGAACTTGCGTTGATCCATGCTAGGCTCTGTTGACACGAATTGATGGGCAAATATAGGGTGCCTCAATGTGACATGACATTTTAATTTATTAATAAAACGTATTATTTATTTGGAAAGTACGAATGTTTTTATTTTGATATAAGGTACAAGCATGGAGGTTATGTGTGGAACACAATAGCCGACAAATGGCTGCCTCGTCTTTGTTTGCAAACCTGCAATCTTTTGACGAAATTTTCAAAAACATTTTGGCATAATTGCGGACTATTTTTTATTAATGGTGCGTCCAATTGATTCCTTGAGCTCCGGAATGGTCTGTGGATCATTGGCATGCACTTTTCCTTTCAGAAAAGCCCAAAGAAAGAAGTCCAATGGCGTCAAATCGCACGATCTTGGTGGCTACTTCACATCGCCGCGGCGCGAGATAACACGACCATGAAACTTCGTCTGCAATAACTATGCAGTAACAATGCAGCGAATAACAATTTATATGCGTTTCTCGATCGTGTAATTCTCTATGACTAAACCTCAATACTTTCTGATGCCAGTCATCAAACGTTAGTACCGTTAGTACTTTGACATTCAGAGTAACTTTGACTGTCTTTGGGGCTACTTTGACAGAGCGCCAAAATACGTTTTAAATGTGTGCGCAGCGAGCCCGCTTGACCTTTTATGGAGGGCAGCGGGTGCGGGGAATAAACTCGAACAACAATTTGTTGTTCAAGTTTATTATAATGTTGCTAAAGTTGATTGTAATGTTGCTCAAGTTGATTTTGATCTCAATGACAAGAATAAGACTCATTGACTGCCTATAATAACACCCCAGGTACTTGATATTTTTATGGAAAATGTTTTCTTAAGGGAGGGCACCACTGTAACTACCCATTTTCGACCGTTTTCTTTAAATAAAAATACATGGTCAAACACAAAACATCATTGGCATACTTTTCCTTTCTGAAAACCCCAAAGACACAAGTCGCACGATCTTAGTGGCCAATTCACATCGCGGGGATAGTACATCTTGGGCGCCAAGTTTCGACTGTTGATTATTGATATTTGAACCAAAATAATGAGAATTTGAAGAATAAGAAATTTGCCGTTTCGGCTTCCTTGAGGAATTATGAGCGCTTTTAGCGGTAAATGGAAATACGCCAAAAGTCAACGATTGCTGTTGGCTCATGGGTACAATATCTTTATTTTATCGCAAATCATGGAAATTGACCGGGCGAGCTTCAAAAAGTGTTTTTTTGTTTGGGTTTATTTGTTTGGCTTTTTTTTGGTTTGTTTGGGCTTGTGTGGGCTCGCTAAGTGGTATCATATAAATACCACTAATCGTAGTATTTATATGATTTTCAACATAAATTCCAAGATTATAATGGTTTATTTATTCATATTCTCTGCTTATTTGAAACAATAAGAATTGTTCCATATAATTCCTAAACCAAATTACTAAACGATATATTTTGCATAATCTTAGAGCCTTACAAGTCCGAATAGGGATGAACCGTATACTTTCAATCCCTCTTCGGAATCCTAGCGATTAAAAGTAAAACAATGAAAAAAAAATTCTTTCATCCATCCAAAATTCAGTGGGTGTAACAAAATTGTATATTTAAATACGTTCAACTTAATTTTTGATTGGCATAACAAAACAGTATAGTCGGGCAGTAACCAAAGATACATTTAAAGTATCTGCTTATTTAGCATGTTCTGAGCAACTGTTAAAACAACAAAATTTCGGGACAACAAAATGCATTTTGCACATTCAACGATTCTTTTTTCTCAGTGTACTTTATCATCGATATTTAAAATACATTTTCAGCGTCTGAGACACTGTTGAAACTACAAATTTCTAAGTTACCTTGCCTGATGTTCCTTGAAATTTTCAAATTCGAAAAAATCGTCATTTTTAATAACCATCGAAGAATTCTAAGTTCAACGCAAAATAAGCGAAATATCAACTTTTAACACTCTTCATATTTTGTTTATTCTTATTCGATAACTCTAAATTCACCATCAAATTTTGGCACCCCGTATAACACGAGCATGAAACTTCGTCTGCAATAACAATGCAGTAACAATGCAGCAAATAACAATTTCTATGCGTTGGTCAATCGTATAATTTTCCATGACTAAACGTCAATACCTTCTGACGCCAGTTGTCAAAGTATTCTATGTTCGCGATAAAAAAATGACGTGCAATTTAAAATGTCAGGTCATTTTGAGACACCCTTTATAAATATTTCATATTTTCTCTCCCTTCTCGCGTAATTGTGTCTTTGCACGGAGTAAATGATCATTACTATAATCTTTGTGCATGCAAACGCACAAATATATATATATATGTGTGTGTGTGTGTGTATATATATATATATATATATATATAAATTTACACACATGTATGTACGATACGCATGAGTGTCGCAGTGCATATTTCAAGCGGAGCGAGAGGCGGATACGAGAGAAAGATCGATGGGAGTGGATGACTCGAAGCGAGAAAATGAGGTGTCAGCGGTGTCAGCTTTATTAATCGCATTGATTCTCCGTATTGCTGCTAATCGCTCTTTGGCGCTTTTCCATGTATTTGGCATACAATCATTTTGTTTACCAAGCGTCTCCGAGGCCTGTATGAATATGCATTCTGCAAATGTGCAACACATCGATCTCTGTTACGACTTTGATTCTATGCGACAATCCAACGGTATGATTATTTCCACAGTCCTTTGAAGACAAAAATGCATCTGCTATTTATAGATAAAGTGAGCGTAATTGGCGCAACATTTTCCCCGCGTTGTATACAGTAGTCTAAATATAGATAGGTTCTGCCTTGATGGCAGAACCTATGCGTACCTAGGCGTATATATATATTTTTATTATTATTTCGGTTGAACCCTCGTATAATCCTGTCAGGCAGTTTTACAGATGTTGTTCAAATACCCGAAGTTTCCTCGCGCGTTGCCACGAATTTCTTACCTGGGGCCATTAATTATTCGAACGAGGTACGAAAAAGGCCCCGGACGGGTCATCTGCGAGGATTATCCCGGCCAAGATTCAGAAGAGGTGTGACGTGTTCCGCGCCGTAAGTGCCAATAACATTTTATTGGAAAATGGTATATCCCGTCCGCAATATCGTGCTTACCTTTTGTAACTAGCGTAAAAGAGGCGCCGACGCTTACCAGTGATACCTGCGCCTCTATACCTGCACGCATATATATATATATATATATATATATATATATATATATATATATATATATAACGCATATTCTCCGAACTTATTTAATCCTGATGGCCTCTATTGACCAGAGCAGCGAAGAGGCAAAAGCAGGAGATGGGAAACACGGGTTATAAAAGCCATATCTCAGCGGGATTTCTCCGCGTGTTCTCAGGGGGGTAAGCTTCTTACACTTTATCCCCGATGGCGATCGACGATCGTCGGACCGGACAAAGGCCGAAATGCGAAGAGGCGGCGTGATACACATAGTCCAGCAAAAGAGAAGAAAACCCAGCACGTTTCAGCGTAGAATATGATTTTTTGACCAAAGGTAGATGGTTGCATATTGAAAATAACCCCCAATAAAATGTTGCCCCTCAACTCGCCCCAGCCCTAAGAAATAGGAGTTGAAAATGTAAAAATCGCCGTATCTCGATAATGAATAGCCCGATCAAAAAAGGTTTCGAATAAAAGTTGTTGGGAATAATAAAATTCGTATAAAGTTATTGGACGTCCGACACCCTGTCTTTGAAAATAGGGGCACAAAAACGATTCGAAAATACGGGGTTGATGCGTGTGCGAGCGGAGTAGAGTCAGAGTGGGATCAGTGGCTCATGTTTTTCAGAGGTCTATAGCTGCCTAACCGTTCACATAATCTCAATGAAACCTTGACTAACAAGGAACATCCCTCAGGTGTCCGCCTCCGATTTTGTTGAAACTCATATATGTGATAGAGCATTGAAAACTTTGAGACACGTATTTTTTTTTATCGGCGGAAAAACGGATTTAAGGGGGGAAACCGCCCCTCAAAGAAAGGCGTGTCGAAGGGTGATTTTGCAGTTTCACCTAGAAGCAATCCACCGATCTGAATGAAACAAAAACGAAAATTCTTCTAATGAAAAGCGATGAAAAATCCACTATGAAAATGTTAAGAAAACATTAAATTAGGGGGTAAACCACCCCTCAATTTGCCTTTTTTTCACTCCACATTTAAGAGGGTTGTATGAAAATTAATAAAACAGGTATCACTTTAAGGGGGAATTAAAATTAAAGTTGACGGGTTTTTGCGTTTCGGCGGCATAGCAAATTTAAGGGGGTAAATCACCCCTAACATACATTTATTTATCATGGTCGTTTTTTCTTTGTTTAAAGAGTATCCGCTGATTTTAAATATTTCTATAAGCTACAATTTAATGTTTTATCATATTTCAAGATTATTACTTTCGTCTTAAGGGGTAACTACCCCTCTGACGAGAAACATCATTGAAGTATCCGCTTTCGATTTCGTTGAAAATCATATATGTGGTGTAGCATTGCAAACTATTAAACATGTTTTTTTTGTATCGGCAGAAAAACGGTGTTAGGGGGTGAAACCACCCCTCAGAGTTTCTCCCACAAGCAGTCCACCGATCTGAATGAAACAAAATCGAAAATTCCTCTAATATTAAGCTGTGAAAAATCCACTACAAGAGTGTTTATTAGAAATATAATTAAGACGTAAACCACCCCTCCATTTGCCCTTTTTCACCCCACGCTTAAGAGCGTTGTATGAAAATTAATAAAACAGGTATCATTTTGAAGGGGAATCAAAATTCAAGTTGACACGGTTTTGCGTTTCAGCGGGACAGCAAATTTAAGGGGGTAAACCACCCCTAACATAAAGTTGTTCATCACCGTCGTGTTTTCTGTATTTAACATGTATCCGCGGATTCAAAGTATTGTCCCGCGTTTTTAAATTATTACGTTTTTAAATTTTTACATTCTAAGGGTAAACTATCCCCTTTAATTGCTTTTCGTTTGAAAGGTTTCACGAATTTCGTTAAAACTGTTTTCACTTCATCGGTAATATCAATTTTATGTTTGTGTGTGCAGGCATATTCGTTGTGAGTTTTAGGAGCGGTACTTTGGGAGTGGGGACGTGGGGCTACCCCTTACTCATATTTTCGTATCGAAACGCTTCCGATTTTAATATGCACGTCCATTACGCATCTCCATAGGAATAAACATACACTTCTACTATATCATTAATTATAATAATTTCCAGAATAAGTTATAAGGCTCACTTCGTATATTTCGGAACGATGATGCGCCAGGATCAAGCGATAATATAGCCAGCGACGTAGTTTTGTGGAGGAATCTATATTTTTATTATTCTACCGTTTATTTAATTAAACATATTAATGAAACTGAGGGTTTTACAGTAGGTTAACGAACATGTTTTTAATATATTTTGACATATTTTATTTGGGAATCATATCAGCTGATTTAATTAATAGTACTTGTGAAGAGTATCGCAGTCATATGCCGTCAAATCATTTTCTTGTGATATATACTTTTTTTTCTAGTCTATCAACTATCAACAATCATGGCTCATAATGCCTGCAATAATGATAATCGTCCAAAAAATGCTTTAAACACAACGACTTTTTGCACCATGCACATCTGATAATGGCCAAATTATTGCAACCGGGTATTTCACAATGTGTGTTCGATTCACTAAAACCAAAGGTAACAGAATTTTCAAAGTCTTCTGGTTTTTGAAATGAATAGAAATGAAGAAATTTATGTTAGGGGTGGTTTACCTCCTCAAATTTGCTGTCCCGCTGAAATGTATCAACGCGTCAACTTGAATTTTGATTTCCCTTCAAAATGATACCTGTTTTATTAATTTTCATACAACCCTCTTAAGCGTGGGGTGAAAAAGGGCAAATGGAGGGGTGGTTTACGTCTTAATTATATTTCTAATAAACACTCTTGTAGTGGATTTTTCACAGTTTAATATTAGAGGAATTTTCGATTTTGTTTCATTCAGATCGGTAGACTGCTTGTGGGAGAAACTTTGAGGGGTGGTTTCATCCCCTAACACCGTTTTTCTGCCGATACAAAAAAAAACATGTTTAATAGTTTGCAATGCTTTACATCATATATGATTTTCAACGAAATCGAAAGCGGATACTTCAATGATGTT
Organism: Ophion obscuratus; assembly: GCA_964007375.1. NCBI lineage: Eukaryota > Metazoa > Arthropoda > Insecta > Hymenoptera > Ichneumonidae > Ophion > Ophion obscuratus. The sequence goes on along the minus strand of OZ023316.1, from coordinate 34,128,907 downwards.
TCTCGTCAGAGGGGTAGTTACCCCTTAAGACGAATGTAATAATCTTGAAATATGATAAAACATTAAATTGTAGCTTATAGAAATATTTAAAACCAGCGGATACTCTTTAAACAAAGAAAAAACGACGAGGATAAATAAATGTGTTAGGGGTGGTTTACCCCCTTAAATTTGCTATGCCCCCAAAACGCAAAAACCCGTCAACTTCAATTTTAATTCCCCCTTAAAATGATACCTGTTTTATTAATTTTCATACAACCCTCTTAAGTGTGAAGTGAAAAAAAGGCAAATTGAGGGGTGGTTTACCCCCTAATTTAATTTTTTCTTAACATTTTCATAGTGGATTTTTCATCGCTTTTCATTAGAAGAATTTTCGTTTTTGTTTCATTCAGATCGGTTGATTGCTTCTAGGTGAAACTGCAAAATCACCCTTCGACACGCCTTTCTTTGAGGGGCGGTTTCCCCCCTTAAATCCGTTTTTCCGCCGATAAAAAAAAATACGTGTCTCAAAGTTTTCGATGCTCTATCACATATATGAGTTTCAACAAAATCGGAGGCGGACACCTGAGGGATGTTCCTTGTAAATGTGAAATGTGTTCAATGGCTTCATTTTGTTAATAGACACTGAACGGCCTAACATAATAGATATTGAGATAATAACCATTTTAAAAACATGGGATTTGATCCCCTGTGTACTCGGGGGTGTACACAGTGAAACATGCATAACTTTCACAATCAAACAAAATTTCAAAATCAAACAAAATTTGAAGAAAATTACCCTCATCCACTGTAAACTTGTAGGTACTAGAGTGCTTTTCTCTATACAATGGGGAATATTGTACAGTGAACTATTGAAAAATTAATTTAAAAAACAGCCTATTATGAGATCAATCACAATCATTTATTGAATATTAATCAACAATGAGTACTTACCTTATGAGGTAGTACCTATCTAAATCACAACGCGAAAATATTCATATTATGACTTACCTTTGTGTACCTCGAAAAATTGAGCCACTGCACTGCATAAACTAGGCGTGTTTGGCGTGTGTTCAAAGTATGTAGAATTAACGCAACATAAAGGCTAGACACGCGTTGCGATGTTGATTCTACACACTTGTGCATTTGGTAACACGTTATGCGTTACAATTACACACGTAATGCGTTAAAATTATACGCGTGTGTGTGCAATTTTTACGCATTCAATTATTACACACCTTCGTAGCTGTCCCCATCAATAGCACGCTTATTCGAACACACATAAAGCGTGTAGAATCACCATACAAGACGCATATTTACACACATTGGACTAAACAACACACGTTGATAGCAACACACGAGCCAAAATAACACGGGAAAAAGCAACACAGCTTGAGTGTGTGAATTGCGAGTTATTGATCATAGGTTTCAAAAATCATCTTGGTTACGGCATCACGTGAAACTCATTAGTTGATTTGACATCGATTGATTGACCAGTTACTTGAAGACCACATTTGGCCTTAACTTTTTGTTTCACTTATAGATCATTTTTGAGTTTGTCACGTGGAAGAACCTGCAATTGGAATCTATTCCTCAAAACCTCGATAGCTGCATTGAATCTTTAGCGACGTATTTTTGTTTCGAAGCCATCACCGACAAGCAAAAAGCGGCCGTCCTCGTGAAGCTGTATGAGAACCAAGCCTATGCGAAGACAAGAAAAACAGTGACACGTCTCATAAATACTACAGAGTAATATACAAGTACTGTTGAGTTCAGTTCAATAAATGCATATATTTTGACGATAAATAACTTCTGTTATTCAACTTATTATTTCGACGCATCCCGAGTATATACAGTACTGCAAAAATAAGTGTGTTCTTTTTACAGACTTTGAGTGTGTAAATCGCTGTGGAGACTTTTTACACGTATTAAAGGGTATAAGGAAATAACACACGTAAGTGTGTTGTTTGAACGCATCCGTGTTATTTTTACACCGTTATTTTTCACACACGTTAAAACGTATAAAAAACGTGTACAGCTATTTACACACCTAAAGTGAGTAAAAGCAACACATTTGTTTTTGCAGTGTGTTTACCAACCCTCTCTTTTTTTCTAAAGCGAGCACTGACAAGTTTCTATTTTTGTTAGGTTAACGAACACAATGTTCAAATACCGCAACATAGCTGTATATTGCGGGAGAATAATGACTTCGAACATAACTGCGATAGGTAAAGAGACAAAAAACATACAAACTCGGCTGGTTTTTCAAGTTTTGACACCAAAAATAATATAATACCACCTTTCACAACCGCATCAGCGGGCGGTTCTAATGTGAAAAAGACGCACATATATACATGTCCACTTCTGAAAAACAGAAAAGCTTCAGTGTACTCACTGTTGGCACTGTTCCCACTTTGGCCCTAGACATATCGCTGCGCCTTTGTCTGGGTCAGTGGTGCTCTCGTGTTTTTGTGCCGCTATTTTCAAAGATAGGGGATTGGACTTTAGATAACTTTATACGTATTTTATTATTCCAAACAACTTTTGTTTGAAACATTTTTTGATCGGGCTGTTATTTATCGAGATAAGGTAAATGTCCCAATTATTGAACAGATCCCAATTATTGAACACTATCTTGTATTTTTATTATTTCTCATTCACCTGCATGCATTTACTTATTTATAAAATTTCATTACATACATGGAACTTTTAGCTATCAAAATGTTACCTTACTTGTGCAAAAACGCTTTAATTAATAGAGAAAAAAAATGATTTAATCAGCAACGGTGACCCGATTAGACGTCTCGTGGTAACTGCTGATCGTTTTTGCTAAGACGCGCCACTTCATGCGTAAGGGCATAAAAAATTCAAAAACTGTCGCATCTCAAAAAGTAAAGGCGTTTCAGGTTCCTCAGAAAATTTCTTACAAATAACAATTTTTATGAAAAAACTTTAATTATTTGTTAAAAAATACGGTGTTCGATCATTGGGACATAGAAAATGCAGAGTGTCCCAATTATTGAACACTCGAATTCTCCAAGTTGGCGTCATTAAACCCATCAAAACATCGAGACAGTTAACATGTGACAGATCGTGTGAATCGGATTTATTCAAACAAAAACTGTAAGTTCCTGAATAAACTGACCTTTATTCTTTTAATAATAACTCTAAGATCGTCAAATATATTTTTTATTTGTATTTTCGTGCAATAAACATAAAAAGGAAAGTAAAAAGAGAATATAACCTAAATGTAACCTAAAAATACGAATGTACTGTTCAATATTTTTTTGCTCTCCGATATTTCAGGGAGCCAAGCTGCGACAAAATCAAACAAAAACAGAACATGAAAACGAGGAAGCTGAAAATAAAAATAAAATAAAGTTCGAGTTGAAAAGCAAAAATAAACCAAATGCGAATGAACCAAAAACCTGTCAAAAGAGACTAAATATATATTTTTGTATTTTTAAATGATTAACAAAAGATTATTTAAGTGTTTGATTTTGCTTTTATTTCTTAATATTGTACCCAAAATAATATTTTTAGAACGGAAAAAGAATTCTCAAGAGTGTTCAATAACTGGGACATGCCTATTCAATATTAGGGACATAGGCACTTCCAGTGTTCAATAATTGGGACATTTGCATTCTTCACATTGTTATTCTTTTTTTTTTCATTTGAAATCATTTAAAAATAATTTAGAGGGTGATTTTTCGAAAGTAAAAATATCAAAGTATCATTTGAACCTGAAAGCGATGGTTTTTTCTTGATTTTATATTTTTTCTCACCGAATTCAATCCCCCCGATCCTAAGCTGTTCAATAATTGGGACATTTACCTTACGGCGATTTTTAAGTTTTCAACCCTTATTTCTCAGGGTGTTAGGGCGAGTTGATGGATGTTGTTTATTCCATTATAGAAAGTGATATTCCGTCGGCGGAGGCCGACATTTCCCATTAATTCCATACGTTATGGGGTTTTGAAGTTTCCAGAAACATGTAATATTTCGACGCCTCTTGTTCGTTGTCGCTAAACAGCAACGTGTTTCCTAAAGACCAACCCAAACAAACAAACTCTCCAATATAGGCGTCGAAATATTTAAAAATTCCCTATTTTATCACGTGTTTCCGCGAACTTCAAAACCCCATAACTTATGGAATCAATGGAAAATGTCAGCTTCCCCCGACGGAATATGACTCAATATAATGGAATAAAGAAGTTGACGGTGAAAAAAAATGTCTCGCCGTTTTATCGGAAAAGTCCTCATTCTCCATAATTACCGCATCATTTTAGTGGAGTTACTTTCAGTATGCAACCATTCAGTCAAAAATTCATATTCTACGTTAAAAAGTGGTGGGTTTTCGTCTCTTTCACTGGACTAAAACGAGGGCTATAAGCCGTAAAGAATACCAAGAGAAAATCAGGTCTAATCCACACCAGAATGTGAACTTTGATCGAGACACGGGAAATTCCGCGCGTGACGCGTGCACGTGTTTGCCTTCATTTTTTCCATCGACAAGCGTTATCGAAGGAAGGACTCATCTCCCAATGAGAGTCCGATATCTCGTTGTCGCTGAGGTAACTCCAAACAGAAAACGCGAACGAGATTTCCTTTGCAACGATAAAGTCCATTTGCATACGTGCGCGTTACACGTATGGGTTGCACTTACGTATCGAAATCGTGCCTACATATATTTTATCGTACGTGGGAAGTGGCGAAACAATCCGTGATCATTGCGAGGGGGCGGTCACGCTAGACACCATTTCTCGCGAGACGCTGTAACAGCACATGTGCCACCTAAGTGCGCCTGTGTTTATCTCTTTCAACCACAACGGTGGTTTATTGCAGAAGTTACTTTTTAACTGACGATAAGAAAGCTCACGTGAACGACAATTTCTGCAATGGCCCTAAGCGTGTACGTGTGTGCATGGGTACAGGCTCGCCCGAAATGTGACGTACGAAAGGAACATCTCGACGCCTCGCAATATACATCCCAATCGCCTCAATGAATGTTCAACGACCTTTTTTAGTTTTCGAAAAACAGGCATTTTTGTTTTGTGTTTTCCCGTAGTTAAGGGTTTTATTTTTTTCTCGCTTTTGGGTATGTTCTTTCCGTGTGAAAGTTTGTACAAGCAGTTGGGAGTCATGCAGGGGAGTATGAGTATTCTTTTTTACCATCTGAACTTTATTGATGTCAGCTGGTAGTTTATTACCCGAAAATAGGGGCACTTTGAATAGGTTTTGGACATTTTTTGTAGATAACTTTTCTTTAACATCCTAAATTCCAACTTTTTTGCTCCAATAGAGCAATGTGTCCTTTGGCTATCCAATGTATAAGAAAGTAAAGCTCCACCAAAACCCACAATTTTTTTTTGCAGTACCAAATAACCTCGAGTCTGGAGTTTCTTTGACGAGGCATTGAAATGCAACTTATGTCACAAATTAAGGGTTACATTGACATAATTTCTATTAAAAAAATTGATATTTTATGCATTATACATGGAATTAAATGAAAAACAGCGATTTTTCACAATCGAATTGTCATCTTTATTGAGGAAACATCTTACATAAAAATATCAAGCACCTAGGGCATTATCGACACTTAATCGGCCTTATAATTATCGTTGAGATCAAAAGCAACTTTAGCAACATTATAATAAACTTGAACAACAAATTTAAGCACATTTAAATGCGCACACATTTAAACCGTATTTCAGCGCTCGGTTCGAGTAACCCCAACTGTCAAAGTTACCCTCGGTGTCAATATAACCCCGTTTCACGGCAATTACTCAACAGTACACTTCCTAGGGATAACGCAAGAAAAAAAATCGCTAGAAAAGTACATCCGCTAAGTAGAAAAAGTTTGGAAGTTATCATTCGAAAGTGAAAAAAAAACGTAGAACATACATGGGGACGATTCGGATAGGTATTGATACGAGACATCTAGATTTCCTTTTTAAACGTCACTTTTCGGGCCGACCTGTATACAGGGTGGACCATTTAACGTGACCACCCAAAATATCTCCGTTGCCTTTGGAGTGACGAAAAAAAATGTCAGAAGGTAATTTGATTGATTTCAAAGGGCTGATACAGTGGTGAAAAATTCATTTTTGTCAAGGTCATAGTTTTCGCGTTCTCAAGGTCACCAATGGTTTTTCAAATGGGAACATGTTTTTTTTTATCAAGACGTTGTACCTGATATTCAGACGATTCCAACGACCTATGATATCATGACCTTGAAATGATTTTTCACCAAAATATTTTGGGATTGTTTGGGTTTGTTTCCGTCACACCAAAGGCAACGGAGATATTTGGGGTGGTCACGTTAAATGGTCCACCCTGTGTGTGTATGTATGTGTATATATATATATATATATAATGGGTGCAACGTGTGCTATGACATTATTATATAAAATAGAGACATAAATAGAAATAGAAAGAAAAATATCCGTTTTAATCGCCGCCCTACCCACGCGAGCCCAAAGAGACCCGGAATCCGACGAACACGCTGCGTGAGAGTCGTTCCAACTACCCACGTGCGTTCCGTTATTTATTCTCGATCTTTTTGTCGCACGCATTTCCGGAGGATAATAAAGCATTCGTGTATAGAAAGTAAAGTACGTGGGGTTGCGGTTCAGCTTACCTAGCGGGACCTAAGCGGCAAATTAGAGCACGTATTGCACAATTTTGTTATACTACTTGTGGATATAATGTTGAATATAACAATGGTAGGGAATGACTAACGTGCTGGGCCCTTCTTCACGTACGCGAACTTTCATACGTCTGCAAAACGGAAGAATTTTAACGCAATGGAAAATACGATAAATGGTTAGCAATAATTTTGGCATTTGCTGGCTGATGATGCCATTTTTTAATATTTCAAAAGTTATCGGTACAAGATTAACATGTCCTGACGAGATTCAAATTTGTCTGACAATTTGTCAAGTCGCTGTCAAAAAAGAATGCGATATGCACGAATGGCTCGTCAAATGGTCAAATGTGGACAAAAAGAATACAGGATGTGGAATTTACCCGGACGCGGACGTAGGAAATCTTCACACGGAACCAACAGGATACCGTCACACGTACAAACGGATCGAGGACTACGGTCACTCTCTCAACGACAGTTTTTTTTTCTTTTTTCTTTTTGGAACCAGGTATTCGAGTAACGGGGATTGTATTAAGAGTCGCCAAGCCTTACGAAGCGAAAACAAAAATGTTTCGAGTGGGTTGGCGGCATGTCTTTCTCCGAGTCGGCCTTCGTGCAAGAGACACGGAGAGCCGTAGGTATATCGCACGTCGTAAGTAAAAGGCGTCTGGTCCGCCGTCTGATCTTGCTCGGCAAAGGTATATACAAGGCGTTCTCTCACGACTCACGATCACGGTCGTAATACGTCCGCGTGGAAGAAACACACGCGGTGTCCCTTTTTAGGCAGGCAAAGACAGAGCGGCGAGGGGGGGGGGGGGGGACAAAAGGGACTGAGAACGAACATGAACGATAAGAGGACGGAAGACTAAATCTAATCGCCCTCACCAATAATTCAACGGCCATGGTGATACGTTACTTTTCTTATCTTCATCCCGTTTCCTGATGCTGTAAATCAAATATAATAGGGACGAGAGCAACCATATATTTTAATAGCATACGATCGGCCGCGTTTTTAAGGGGTTACCCCCACTTGCGATTTTGAAAAAATCGATTTTTTTTTATTGCATTTTTTTTTGAAGTATAAGTATCTGAGAATATGTCCTGAAAATTTCAAGTCGATCCGAACAAAATTGACTGAGATATGAGCGTTGAAAGAAAAGAATCCGTTGTGTAAACGACCGGCTAATTGAAACTTTAAACGCGTTTTTCTCAAAATGGCATTTCTAAAGTCGGTGACCAAGATTACTCGAACATTAATGAACCGATCTTCTTGAAATTTTGCAGGCTTATTTAATACATAAAAATGTAGTCTTTAATCGTTCGATTTTTTTTTCGAAAAAAAATGGCCGTTTTGTAGCCAAAAATCGGCCGTTTTTTTTCGTTAAAATCGAACCATTAACTTTGACTGTCCGCCATTTTGTGAAAGATGAATATTTTTTTAAATCCTTCGATTAAAGACTAGTTTATACTTATATTTGACTAAATCCATCCGCATTTTTTTCTTCAGATGATCCACTTCGCCGCAATGTTGGTCACCGCAAACCGTGTATATAAAAACATTATTTCATTGACGGCCATTTGCCACTAAACAATGTAATATTTTTCAATAAAAAAATTACTGAAAGTTCTTCAAGATGTGTTCTTTAAGATGGTATATTGAACGATTAAAAAAGTTTTGTAGTTTTCTTTTAAAAAAATGCACGAAAAAGGCCTTTTTTGCGCTACAAGTGGGGGTAAGGTCTTAATATCCTCGTGATGGATTTCGGGCTTTGATTTTTATCGAATTATATTCTATGTGAAAGCTGATAGGGCTGAATGGCTGATGACTTTCATTTACTTTTGATGTCATGGTACGGGTTTTTGGAACCGGTCCTGTTTTTAAGGGGTTATATCGGCCCAAAAAGATCGATTTCTCAAGAATTCTTCTTGAGAAGACCTTTGAGGTGAGAAATCCCTTTAGAATTTTTAAAACATCGATTTTTTTACATATTTCGAAAATATCATACCCAAAGAATATACTGCCAAAGGAAAACTCGGAATATTGAATATTTGCGGAGTTATCGCATATAGTCTTGAGCGCGGGGACGGCATGCGGTCAGGTAGCGAGTAAACTTTAAACGCGATTATCTCGAAATTACTTTTTCAAAAACTTCTCGTGTTGTGCTCACAAAGTTATCGACCGATTTGGATGAAATTTTGCGAGGTTACTCTCAGTAATATTATCGGAAGGATATACCTAAAGTTTGAAAGGTAGCGTGTGAATAAATAATTTTTTTGGGGTCAAATATGTCGAAAAAATGGTCGAAAATTCGAACTTTGGAGTAAAAAGGCTCCGAAATTTTCAATTTTGCACTTTTTTATCATTTTTTAGGTGTATACTTCCCCTTAATATGTCAGTAAACGAATGACACTTATTAAATCTTTTTCAGATCAACAGAAAAAGAGTGACAACTGCAGCACTTTTCGATGTCGCGGAAAACAGGCGTCCGAAGACCCTTAATAACGCCGCCATTTTGTTGGTAATCCCAAAGAATTTTTTTTTTTTCAACTCGACAGTTATAATAAACTCATGTCCAAATTTAAAAGTGATCAAATTATTTTGTCCCCTCTAAAAATATTCCCGAAAAATGCCTATTTTTCACGCTCCTAAAGGGATTTCTCGCCTTAAATCTATTAACGTAAAAATTTGTACACATATTATGGTTACTTTTAACTGTATTTTAAGATTTTTATTTGTAAAAATAATTATTTTGAAAGTTGCTATTGCTAATCTCTGGGAGCATCTCTAAAAAAAGGTGCCTTGCGGTAAGCACGATATCTTTGGACTGGACCATCTGAAATGAAAAACCAAAAATATTTCGTTAATATAATGGATTATCTTGTAATTGATCGAAGGAATAAGCAAAATAATAATTTTTGACAAAATGGCGGCTTCGAAAAAAATACCGAATTCCGACAAAAATTTAGGCCTTAAATTGTTTATAAAAAGGAAAATATTTATCGGTGAGAAAAAACATTCGATTAATTACTAAAAAATATACTTCGAAAGATAGTGTTAAAATTTGAGACTGATTGGTTCAGCCGTTTCCGAGGAATCTTGCTCACCGACTTTAAAATCACAGTTTTGAGAAAAACGCTTTTAAAGTTTCAGAAGCACTTTCGAACACTCGGACACGTCATTACAAATGTACGTGTAACTTCGAGAATATTCGGCGGATTAACAGGAAATGTTCTGTGTGTGTACTTAAATATAGGTACATTACGATTTTTTTAAATCTAGTTTTCGAAAATTTCAACTGTATATAACCCCTTAATGCATTCGCCATCCGTACATCGCTTTTTCTTTTATTCGATTGATTTCTCTGTACAATTGAACTAATCCGACTGGGAAAATAGTGTCGTTCAATCCTGATGGCTCGATATATTTACTCTCCATGGATCCACGATCTTTAATTTATTTTGCGGTGAATAAATTCTCAACGTCTATTTGCTGACATTTATATATATATATTAGACTGATTTAAAAAAAAAGAATTTTTTTTTCCTTCGGGATTCTCGTGCTATTGTTGGGCACTAATAAAAGAAAATTTCTCTAAAAAGATGGGCGCGGTCACTCAATTTTTAGAGGTGGCTATCTCGACTTTTTTGTATTTGAATTTTTTTTTAACGAACGTATTGCATTTAAGCATAGTCACGGCTTCGGGTTACGGATAAAAATCACATCCAGCAGCTATTTCGTAACAAAAATAAACTCTAACATTTCGCACTTTTTACGAAAAATTAAATTATAAGCTTTTATTCATAAATCATGTATTTACATTTTCAAAATGCTACACTTATATTATCTTCAAACTCATTTACATTTCTTCCCAGCCACTGTGCGTAACATCGCGCATCGTGGTGTTGTTTTTTTCAATGTGACTCAATTAAAGACAATTTTAAACAATGGCTCGGAAAAATGAAGACAAGACAATTTGGCTAATCGGCAAGGAAATTCCGAAAATAAGTACCCGTCATTTACCGTCAAATCGGAAAGTTTTGAGTTCGTTCTTTTACAAACATAACAGAGAAAAACTGACCATACGTCGAAGTGCACACGAAACGATGAATGAAGTTTTTGAACAATGGAAATGTGCTGAAATTCCAACACGTCGATTGAATAACGCAATCTTGAAATTAATAAAACTCCATCTAGTCTGGAAAAAACTTTTAAAAAATCGGGTTTAAAAGAAGTTGCCGTCACAATGGAGAAATAATCGAAACGTGTGATAGCAAAAATAACCGCTCAAGTTCGTTAACATTTTGGGCAGAACGAAAATGTGCAACGTTGAACAGTTTGTCCAAATCTCTCTTAAATTTACGCTCCTTCAATATTTGTGAGGGCAAATTCTTTTTAACCCGATTTTTTAAAAGTTTTTTCCAGACTAGATGGAGTTTTATTAATTTCACGATTGCGTTATTCAATCTACGCGTTGGAATTTCAGCACATTTCCATTGTTCGAAAACTTCTTTCATGGTTTCGTGTGCACTTCGGCGTATGGTCAGTTTTTCTCTCTTATGTTTGTAAAAGAACAAACTGAAAACTTTCCGATTTGACGGTAAATGACGGGTACTTATTTTCGGAATTTCCTTGCCGATTAGCCAAATTATGTTGTCTTCGTTTTTCCGAGCCATTGTTTAAAATTGTTTTACTTGAGCCACATTGAAAAAAAACAACACCACTTACAAATGCGCTGCGCCAATACAAAATGGCGCCACGGATGTGCAGTGACTTGCGCAGTGGTATGCGCGATTTTATGTACAGTGGCTGGGAAGAAATATAAATGAGTTTGAAGATAATATAAGTGTAGCATTTTGAAAATGTAAATATACGATTTATGAATAAAAGCTTATAATTTAATTTTTCGTAAAAAGTGTGAAATGTTAATGCGTATAAATAAATCTACATGAATAAAAAGAGTAGTATAGATGCCATTATTGATCTACCTGGATTTAAATTGTGAATATTGCAATCTTTTCAAATTGTTAGAGTTTATTTTTGTTACGAAATAGCTGCTGGATGTGATTTTTATCCGGAACCCGAAGCCGTGACTATGCTTAAATGCAATACGTTCGTTAAAAAAAATTCAAATACAAAAAAGTCGAGATAGCCACCTCTAAAAATTGAGTGACCGCGCCCATCTTTTTAGAGAAATTTTCTTTTATTACTGCCCAACAATAGCACGAGAATCCCGAAGGAAAAAAAATAATTTTTTTTTTTTTAATCAGTCTAATATATATATATATATATGTATATTAGACTGGATCAAAAAAAAAAAATTTCTTCTGGATTCTCGTGCTATTGTTGGGCACTGATAAAACAAAATTTCTCTAAAAAGATGGGCGCGGTCACTCAATTTTTAGAGGTGGCTATCTCGACTTTTTTGTATTTGAATTTTTTTTAACGAACGTATTGCATTTAAGCATAGTCATGGCTTCGGATTACAGATAAAAATCGGAAAAGTTTTGAGTTTGTTCTTTTACAAACATAACAGAGAAAAACTGACCATACGTCGAAGTGCACACGAAACGATGAAAGAAATTTTTGAACAATGGAAATGTGCTGAAATTCCAACGCGTCGATTGAATAACGCAATCTTGAAATCAATAAAACTCCATCTAGTCTAGAAACAACTTTTAAAAAATCGAGTTAAAAAGAATTTGCCGTCACAAATATCGAAGGAGCGTAAATTTAAGAGAGATTTGGACAAACTGTTCAACGTTGCACATTTTCGTTCTGCCCAAAATGTTAACGAACTTGAGAATGGCTGGGAAGAAATGTAAATGAGTTTGAAGATAATATAAGCGTAGCATTTTGAAAATGTAAATATACGATTTATGAATAAAAGCTTATAATTTAATTTTTCGTAAAAAGTGCGAAATGTTAATGCGTATAAATAAATCTACATAAATAACGAGAGTAGTATAGACGCCATTATTGATCTACCTGGATTTGAATTGTGAATATTGCACCCTTTTCAAATTGTTAGAGTTTATTTTTGTTACGAAAAAGCTGCTGGATGTGATTTTTATCCGTAATCCAAAGCCATGACTATGCTTAAATGCAATACGTTCGTTAAAAAAAATTCAAATACAAAAAAATCGAGATAGCCACCTCTAAAAATTGAGTGACCGCGCCCATCTTTTTAGAGAAATTTTGTTTTATCAGTGCCCAACAATAGCACGAGAATCCAGAAGGAATTTTTTTTTTTGAATCAGTCTAATGTGTATATATATAATTATTTTTGACGCTAGTGAATTGCAAGTTTTCCATATACGAATGATGGAGGAATATACCTATAAAATTCGAGATCAGAGTTAACATTTTTTTTACCGAAGGATAATGAATTTCATTCGAAAACATTAACCCTGGACGGACTGCACTAACAAGCAACACCACACACGTGTTCGACTTCGATTTTGTTGAAACTTATATACTTGATGAAGCATTAAAAACTATTAGACACGTCTTTTTTTGTCTGCGGAAAAACGTTTTTAAAGGGGGAAACTATCCCTCACAGAAAGGCGTGTTACCCCTTAATTTAACCTTTTTGTTCAATTACTCTATAGTAGATTTTTTATGGCTTTACATTAGAAGTATTTTTATTTTTGTTTCACTCAGATCAGTTCTTGTGGATCAAACTGCAAAACCACCCCTTGACACGCCGTTATTTGGGGGGTGGTTTCCCCCCTTAAAACTGTTTTTCCGCTGATAAAAAAATACGTGTCTAATAGTTCTCAACGCTTTGTCACATCTATGAGTTTCAACAAAATTGAGGGCGAACGCTTAAGTGATGTTTCTCGTAAGTGTCTCAGAAAGATATTTCTTTCTTTCGCGTGGGACTCCAAGCAGGTAGGAATTAAAGGTTTTACTTCCTTCACTAAAAGTTTATTTTTTTCTTGGCCGAATTTTTTTTTCACATGACTGCGTATCAATTTTAAATATGACGGATTCCTAGTATTGCGTTTTTAATTGATAGTGTTACAGTTGCAATCATTGGAATGCAACGACAGTTCTCCTTTATTTTAAAATTTCCTTATTTTTTATTATTACATGAAATCTTTTTTTGTAGATTCATAATGTGGGTCGCTAAATAAGTATCTTAAAAAATGGTTGAAGGTTTTTTATAAACGAAATCTCCCAAGATAAAATTAAGGAATTCCGAAATATCAATTTTATCGCATTCCAACGATGCAAACTTCAACTTGATGTTATCGAAATATTTTATGACAAATAATTTCAACAAAATACCCGAACATACGTTTAAATGGGGCAGAAGAATAGTATATTTGATCAAATTGAATAAAAAATAAAATCCGTACTCACGCGCATATAGATGTTTTCTTACATATCCTTTTAGAGCATTTTGGCACACTCTGACAACCAGAGTTGGGCGTAATTCTATTTATAAATACGAATACGAATTTATTCACATCGTGATTTTAATGTGAATATAAATACAAATTTATTCATACTTTACTTAGTGTAAATACGAATACAAATACAATTGTATTCACAAGTATTCTGAACATACAAATAAATTCACAGAAAAATTGTGAATATTCACAAAAAATGTGAATATTTGGAAAAAAATCCTGGGAATTAAAAAAAATCACATCAAAATCTGTGACTGCAAATGTATTCACACAAAATTGTAAATACAAGAAAAAACACAAAATAAGTTGTATTTTTTTTCGTATTTAAGACAAATTGAAATCAAATTCACAATAATTACATTAAAATTTACACCAAAAGTAAGTTCTTACGTATTTTGAGAGAAAACATTGCGTCGAGGCTAAGAAATTTTTGCAAAAAAAGTTGTGAGTTTCAAATATTACATTATAAATATGAAAAAAATCACAAAATGAGGTGTGTATTTCCTCAAGTTGAAGAAAATTAAAATCGAGTTCACGACAATTGTATTAAAATTTACACCACAGTCCTTACGTATTTTGAGTGTAACTCAAACTCACTTTTGGTGTAAATTTTAATCTCATCATTGTGAATTTGATTTTAATTTGTCTTAAATACGAAAAAATTCACAACTTATTTTGTAAATTTTTTCGTACTTACAATTGTTTGTGAATACATTTGCATTCGCAGATTTTTATGTGAATTTTTTTTAATTCACACCATTTTTTGTAAATATTCACATTTTTTGTCAATATTCACAATTTTTTCTGTGAATTTGTATGTTCAGAACATTTGTGAATGCAATTGTATTCGTATACATGCATTTGAATAAAAATAAATTCGTATTCACACTTGTGAATACGAATTTATTTACAATAAGTGAAGTATGAATAAAATTGTATTTATATTCACATGAAAATCACGGTGTGAATAAATTCGTATTCGTATTTATAAATAGAATTACGCCCAACTCTGCTGACATGTTCATTAACATCGTAGGATACAATATTCACCAAACCGTAGCATCCTTTACGCGGAAGCAATAACTCTAAAAATGACACATTTTACAATAAAAAAAGCTTGTATTCCACTCACGTAAACAAGTTCCACTTTTATCTTACCAAATAATGATGCTTTTCCAAATAGCGTCAGAAAAATATGAAACATGCAAAATTACGGAACTTATGCATTCTCAACAAAAACACACGTATTTTAAAAAGCCTTTTTCCAACACGAAGACTTCTTTTATAAGCAAAGATTGAAAATATTTTTTTTCTTTCGTTTACAATATCTTGCATCTTTTAACGAAAAATCTCGCGCTTGACTCGGGAGCAACTATTAACTCCAGCCAGATTATCGTGCACTGGACACCCTTTAGTACAGTCGTGCTGTCGCTGAAAAAACCCGGAATCGGAGAAAATTAGAAGAAGGCTAGTTTTTTAACAGGTGATTTTGAAGGTGCCGCGGGTGCTAAATCAAAGTTTGCCTAAAAATCGGGGTGTAGGGTTGTTTTTTAGGGGATGAAAGGAGATGGGGGTGGATTAATGCCAAACTACAACCCCTACGAGGTCGGCGCCGTGAGACAAAATGTTCAGAAAGCTCCGGGCTTTAGTTTTGTCCACAGCGCCAAAGTCGTGGAAGTTCATTTTGAGGGTGAAAAAGTGGGGTGAAATTTTGAAAAATCGGTTTTAATTCAATAACTCTTTAGAAAAAAATCGCACGTTTTTTTTCTTCAAATGGGAACGTTGTAGCCCTTTAAAAGACGCGTCGATCGAGTATTCGATCATCACTCTCCGATAATATCTTTACCCCCCAAAAAATGGTTAAAAAACAAAAAAAAATAGTTTATTGAATAACTCAAAAACAATCGGTTTTTCGAGTATGGTTCAAATGTACGAAATGTAGAGAATAATTTTCTCCATATTTTCGTTGCTATGGACCACCCTTGAATTTTGATTTTCCAACCCCTCTCGAGGGTTGAACATTCAAAATGAAATTCTGGGAAAATTATTGACGGCACGAATTCGCCGCCGTGGAAGAATTTGTAGCTTGAACCCTCAGCTACATTTTTGTCCACAGCGCCAAACTCGTATCTCTTTAGTTTCGGTCAATAGTTTTCCCAGAATTTCATTTTGAATTTTCAACCCCTCAGAGGGGTTCGAAAAATCAAAATTGAAAAGTTGTGCATAGGAAAGAAAATATAGAGAAAATTATTTTCTACATTTCGTACATTTGATCCATCCCCGAAAAATCGATTGTTTTTGAGTTATTCAATAAACTATTTTTTTGTTAATTCTTCAACAATTCTTTTGGGGGTGAAGATATTATTGGAGAGGGTTGATCGAATACTCGATCGATGCGTCTTTTCAAGGGCTACAACGTTTCCATTTGAACAAAAATTGTATGAATTTGTCCTAAAGAGTTATCGAATGAAAGCTGATTTTTCAAAATTTCACCCCACTTTTTCACCCCCAAAATGAATTTCCACGACTTCGGCCCTACGGACAAAAATAAAACCCGGATTTTTCTGACCATTTTGTTTCCCGGCGCCGACCTCGTGGGGGTTGTAGTCTGGCATTAATCCACCCCCATCCCCTAAAAAAACCCCTACCCCCCGATTTTTAGGCAAACTTGGTTTTATCACCCGTGGCACCTACAAAATCACCTGTCAAAAAAGTAGCCTTCTTCTAATTTTTTCCGATTCCAATATACAGCACGACTGTGCTACTTTCACGCCCTTTCCGATCGAAACCGGAAGTGTGCTCTTCTAGGGTTCCTATTCAAAGATACTTCACATATTATCGTACTGTCGATACGATGATCATATCATTGCGGTTCGATCCGATTGTACCTTTTCTGTTAATCGTATCTAAAGAATGTAATCTACATCGCGTTTATTCGTAACGCTACGTGTCAGTTGTTACGTGCGTGTGTGTGTACGCCCTCGCCGGAATCCAAAGCCGGATTCCATCGGCATCGAAGTAGGCAAGGCCCGAGCTGTGACAGCTCGAGGCTTTGAGTCACACTCTTAACGAGAGATCGGGGCACCGTAGCAATAATACCGCCTTCGGTTGTTGGTCTCGATCAAGCGATGCGGCGCCTTTCCCACCTCCGTACATTTGTGTGTGCGCTTACGCGCGCGCGCGCGCGTCAATACCTGCACGAGCACACAACAATACGGCCGCGTTCCAGAGGCCCGGTCGCGTTCTTCGGCAGGAGGGAAATCCTCCTCCACCCTGGCCGACGGTGACTCACCGGAACGCGAGAGAAAGACTTGTGGGGTCGCGGTGAGCAATTGCGAAAGATTGCGGGCTCTCGATCGCGGATCACTCTTTGAAGAGTTTATGGCAGCAGATGGTACATGACTCGACTGCTTAAGTGATTAACATTGCGGATAGCTTTCCGGAGTGTGTAATACCAGGATTATTAATGACGTATCGTCGGCGATGAAAAAGTCATATCCCGATGACATTCGATCGATTGTAGGCAGATGAAAGACTTTCCATTTCGTTTCCAAATCTATTTGGCCCAATGATGTTCACGCAATGGTGAGAATTCTGCACCGATCTCATCGTAGGCCCGTTGAGAGTTGCCAAAAAGCCAATGAAGGGCGTCTCACTTCAGACGCTAAAAAAGGCTATTATCGTGAACTTTTTGATAGGTTTATATTATTAGATATTGATATAAAAGTTACTACACTTAATAAATACACTTTTAAGTACAATTTAAAAAATTTTGATGTATTTACGTAACCCAAACAAACTTTAAACGCGCTTTTCTCGAAACAACGCTTTGTTGACAAAATCTTCGAAACTACTGAACCGATCCTTATGAAATTTCAACCACATTCTCTTTACAACTATAGCTATAGCGCATATTAAGGATTTTTTCAAATTTTTATATTTACTATTTTTTTTTGCCAAAAACGGTGAATAAACGTTTTTTTTTTCAAAAAATATCCGCCATTTTGTTATTTTTGCATATATGAAAAATCGTATGGAAGGCGCTATAGCCAATAACACACTGAATCTAAAACCGTTTGATTTTTTTATTTCGGATGATCCATCTCCGAGATTTCGTCAACGGCGCTACAATTTTTTTCGGACATTTTTTTAACTAGGATTTTCGTCTATAAATAGTCACTTAAATAAATAGGAATTTATTTTATATGTATTTCGAAAGTGTATTTATTAAGTGTAACAACTTTTATATCAAGATTTTAAATATAAACGTATGAAAAAATTCATCAAAATAGCCTATTTTAGCGTCTAAAGTGAGAAGACCCCTGAATACATTGGATTTGGGGATAAACGACGAGTTGCAAGTGCTAACGTGGCTTTAGGATGATCCAACGATTGACGTGGGCACTGGTTATCGTTGTAAATAGTGAAACACTTGACATTTATTGCAAATGAATTAGCGCGCCGTCAATAGTGGTGATGAATTTCCTCATCAATCTTTATTTGGCTTAAACAAATTGTACGTTCATTTAGTTAGTAATAAGTAAATTAGCAATAAGTTAGTTAGTAATAAGTAAATTAGCAATAAGTAAGTCGGTAATAAGCTAGTTAGTAATAAATTAATTAGCAATAAGTTAGTTGGTAATGAGTTAGTTAGTAATAAGTAAATTAGCAATAAGTAAGTCGGTAATAAGTTAGTTAGTAATAAGTTAATTAGCAATAACTTAGTTAATAGTGAGTAATAAGTTAGTGGCAGTAAGTTAATTAGTGGTAACAAGTTCAGTAGTTAGCAATAAGTAATAAATAGTGGTAATAAGTTAGTTAGTAATAAGCAATCTTCACCTATGATGAAGGTTCCTTATTACTAACTTATTCAGTCGACGATCCACTGAGAAGAATTTGGCTTCGGTTAGCCAATTGGAACAGCCAGAAGAATTTGGTTATTCTCATGCGTCACGTAACGCTATAGTGGTCAACGTGTATCTGATTAAAAATGATCTAGATTCCATGTTCAATCCGCAGGTGGTCTGAATGTGGAATGACAAGGCAATAGATGCTTATTATTTTGTTTGTCAAAGGCGAATTCAATGAGTAATTCTGTTATTTATTCTCTGATTAATTGAATGAATAATTCACACATGAACTTAACACTTGTTTATTATAATTCAATACAAAACGGTACACTATAATTTTCATCGAAAATAAATGTTTTTGCTATAAATTTTCTTTTAGCAACGACGGTCCCTATTTTTCTCGATATGAATAAGAAGTACTCGAATTACCTGATTCCCATAATTTTATTTTTGTCCCTCAGACCTGTTTACCCCGCTAACAGCTTCGGCGAAATGATTTTTCTGCAACTTGCTACAAAACGTAAGCGTGTTCTCGTTTTTTTTTCTTCACACGCGCATATACACAGGAGCGAACACAAATACGTATAAATAGAGAGAGAATCGCGTTTGTCCCGAATTCCATTCAACTGACGACCTTGGTTATGCACTTCGCTCGGCCTATACTTGGGAAAGCTCCTCTTGGCAAGGCGCGCTGGAATTTTCGCGCTCGCCCAAGAGAGTGAAAACATTGCGCGTTACGCTCACACGGAGGCCAACTATATATAACTAATTAACTCTTGGATTCTGGCTTACGCCAAATCTTCGGCGGAATATTCGCACTCTAGTGAACTAATTCCCGGGTCGTATCAACAGAGAGAACTATAACGTCATTAAAGAATCGAGAGAGTTTGCGCGTGTGTGCACGCACATCCGTACACGGGCGCGGGTAAGTTCTCGGGCCCGTTAGCGCTATTAGCAGAATGAGTTGACGAACGATCCGCTTCTATCGCTTCGTACCGTTCTCATCATGCTGTGACATTTCATCGGCATTTTTTTGCGGTAATTGCCCACCTCAATTTTACCTTTCGATTCATAGCGCGAGCAAGTGCGAGCTGCGTTGATTCGTCCTTTTTTCATTTACTTAAGGCGTTACCCCCACTTGTAGCGCAAGAAAAGGCCTTTTTCATGAATTTTTTTGAAGAAAACTACAAAACTTTTTTAATCGATCAATATACCATCTTAAAGAACACATCTTGAAGAACTTTCAGTAATTTTTTTATTGAAAAATATTACATTGATTAGTGACAAATGGCCGTCAATGAAGTAATGTTTTTATATACACGGTTTGCGGTGACCAACATTGCGGCGAAGTGGATCATCTGAAAAAAAAATGCGGATGGATTTAGTCAAATATAAGTATAAACTAGTCTTTAATCGAAGGATTTTAGAAAATATTTATTTTTCACAAAATGGCGGACAGTAAAAGTTAATGGTTCGATTTTAACGAAAAAAACGGCCGTTTTTTGGCTATAAAACGGCCATTTTTTTTCGAAAAAAAAAATCGAACGATTTAAGACTACATTTTTATGTATTAAATAAGCCTGCAAAATTTCAAGAAGATCGGTTCATTAGTGTTCGAGTAATCTTGGTCACCGACTTCAGAAATGCCATTTTGAGAAAAACGCGTTTAAAGTTTCAATTTCCGGTCGTTTACACAACGGATTCTTCTCTTTCAACGCTCATATCTCGGTCAAATTTGTTCGGATCGACTTGAAATTTTCAGGACATATTCTCGGATACTTATACTTCAAAAAAATGGAATAAAAAAATCGATTTTTTCAAAATCGCAAGGGGGTAACCCCTTAAGGTAGTTCTATAGTTTTTTTTAATCTTAGGAATTGGCTGAAATCTAAGTACGGTGTAGATATGACCTTCATGGACTGATGCCCAAAAATTCAATTCGATTCACCATTTAGTTCATGAGACAATTGCAATTGAATATGGGTATTTTTGTACGCGATCCCTATACCTGACACGTTAACCGATAGGAGTTTGCTCGCATTTCTCGATATAGGTTCCAAACGGATCTTAGCATTTCAAAATAAAAACACACGTGTACGCAGTACTATTGTGGGATTGATTTTTAAAAAAATGACAAACCTTGACCGTTTAGTTTCGGAGTTTTCGACTTATGAAAAGTGGTAATTTTATTCCACACCGAACTGGGGCCCAACCATCAGTTACGGAATGGCAACAGTGTACGCTGCAGCCAGCTGATCGGCGCGTGGTCTGGGAACTCGAAGCGTGTTTTTTTCCCCGAGTTCTAGTAATTCTGAGATGGATGTGAAATAAATTTATTCTGCAAACAAATTTAATTTGTTCAATTTATGCATGTATTTGTCTTTGTTACAGCGAATACAATTTAAGCTGTCGGCAAGATGTAAATCCACGATCCGACGTCCTTCGACAGCGAATTTTTGTCGCTGATCGTTGAGGTTATGGTTATTCTCATATCGCGATTAGCCGCATTTGCTTGACACATGGCTGCCACAGCTTTCAGTCTTTTAGCAAGCGCCTTTTTTCTTGTAAACGTTCCTTTTTATCGCATTTGGGTTGACATTTTCACGCTGTTTTTATTTATATAAAATATTTCACGAAAGACGGATCGTAGGAAGCTCAACGCTATGACTGCAGGAAAATCGCGCTGTTGCCACGATTACAGCGCCGCGCTCTATACAAGTATGAGACCTATCTATGCATCACGCGAATGCGTGGAACATATAGATATAGAGGTTACAAACTCTGTCAAAAATGTATAACCAACAGCAATGTATAGGCATTGGATGTTAATATACGCTTCGACCGAAACTTTTGGCTCATACGTATACCTACAGAGCTATCTTAAGGGGCTGTGTCTAATTGTAAAAGTCGAAAAATCACGTTTTTCGAAACCAATATATTTTGACAGTGTACAGTCGAACCTCGATATAACGTAATCCTCGATGTAACGAAGTCCATTCCCTTTCGTTAGACACCGGAAACCTTGATACAACGACATAATAATATACATTATGCTCTAATTGGTAATTGCATGTAAACATGGTTCTATTTAAAATCTTTCTTTAAAAATATCGCTATATGTGTAGTACTAATATATATATATATATATATATATTTTAAGAACATTTTAAGGAACATGACTTCGATATAACGAAACGTCAATGTAACGAAAACTCGATATAACGAACTTCGACTGTATCATGTTATAAATGTTCCCTGAAAATGTCAAGGTGATCGGATCAAAATTGACAGATTTATACGCTGTTATGTTGACGCTCGGCGGAAAGATCAAAGCGTCGTTCGAAATTGTAAATCATTTTGTCTTGAAAGTACGTTTTCAAAGTCGCTGAGCAAAATATTAAAAAAATCTACTGCATCGATGTTTCCGAAATTTTTAGGGCCTTTATTAGATGTAAAAATATAGTATTTGATCGGAGGATTTTTTTTCCGATGTATATTTTTCATTTGATAAACGAAAAATGCCATTTTTTTCTCAATAATCAAGACTCACTTTGAAAACGCGGAATTTTTTTTAAATTTGGTATTCCCGAAATTCCTTAGATTAATCGTAGTATAAACTAATATATAGGGTGTACCATAAGTACCATAAGGAAATACAATATCTGATAAATGGCCGCGACGTCCCTGTTTGCAAACGTGCACTCTTTTGACGAAATTTTCAATAACATTTTGGCATAATTGCTGACTAATTTCATTAATGGGGCAGTTGCTTCCTTGAGCTCCGGAATAGTCTGTGGATCACTGGCATACACTTTTCCTTTCAGAAAACCCCAAAGAAAGAAGGCCAATGGCGTCAAATCGCACGATCTTGGTGGCCAGTTCACATCGCCGCAGTGCGAGATAACACGACCATAAAGCGTCTGCGATAACTATGCAGTAACAATGCAGCAAATAACAATTTCTATGCGTTGCTCGATCGTGTAATTCTCCCTGACTAAACCTCAATACTTCCTGATGTCAATTGTCGAAGATTAGTACTCTGTGTTCGCTACAAACAAGATGGCGCGCAATTTAAAATGTCCGGTCATTTTGTGACACCCTTTACTAACGGAATCTGTTTGATTTTTTTTATATTAAATAACCGGGTTCAGAAGGACATTGCCCATCGCAAAATTAATAGTGTTTGTGATTAAGCAAAATTGACACATCGATTATAATTAAATATTCTCGCACAAAAAAATTACCGTGTTCTTCAGATGATACTTTTTCAAATACGAAATCGAATTTCAAAATACGATATCAAATTTCAAAATCGAAATAGTGCGTACGATTAAGCATAATTTACAAATCGATTATAATTTAATATTCTCACACAAAAAAATTACAGTGTTCTTCAGATGATACTTT
This sequence comes from Ophion obscuratus, assembly GCA_964007375.1. NCBI lineage: Eukaryota > Metazoa > Arthropoda > Insecta > Hymenoptera > Ichneumonidae > Ophion > Ophion obscuratus. The sequence continues at coordinate 34,105,612 of OZ023316.1, read as the reverse complement.
TTCAAATACGAAATCAAATTTCAAAACGCGAAATTAAATTTTAAATACGAAATCAAATTTCAAAACACGAAATCAAATTTCAAATACGAAATCAAATTTCAAAATACGAAACTAAATTTCAAATACGAAATCAAATCTCAAAATCGAAATAGTGTTTGCGATTGAGCAAAATTTACAAATCGATTATAACTAAATATTCTCACACAAAAAAAAATTATCGTGTTCTTCAAACGATACTTTTTCAAATCGAAATCGAATTTCAAAATACGAAATCAAATTTCAAAATACGAAATCAAATTTCAAAATAGGAAATCAAATTTAAAAATACGAAATCAAATTTCAAAATCGAAATAGTGCGTACGATTAAGCATAATTTACATATCGATTATAATTGAATATTCTCACACAAAAAAATTACAATGTTCTTCAGATGATACTTTTTCAAATACGAAATCAAATTTCGAAATACGAAATTAAATTTCGAATACAAAATCAAATTTCAAAACACGAAATTAAATTTCAAATACGAAATCAAATTTCAAAACACGAAATTATATTTAAAAATACGAAATGAAATTTCAAATACGAAATGAAATTTCAAAACACGACATTAAATTTCAAAATACGAAATAAAATCTCAAAATCGAAATAGTGTTTGCGATTGAGCAAAACTTACAAATCGATTATAACTAAATATTTTCACACAAAAAAAATTACACTGTTCTTCGGATGATACTTTTTCATATACCCAATTTTTCCAGAAACTCATCATCACGATTTTCCAACAACAAAAAAATCCAAAAAATCAGAGGATCTTTGTCTATCTTAGAGGATGTTTGTCGCTGTGTCGCAACGCTTTATAAAAAATGTGAATAATCGTCGCATGAACGTCGAACAATTTTGTTGTTGCACCGAAGAGACTTTGAAGGTAAATATGTTCTATATATCTATGCCATCTCATAACTGCACGTAAATTGGACAATGTATTGTGGAACCGTCCGTAACATAACGAGGCTATAAATCAACATCGCACGCTATACTTCCTGTATTCGACGCAACGATACGGGCAAAAGTTATCAGCTGTACGTTATTCAAACTGGCCTCGAGGAAGGGCCATAAAAATGCAACGTGCACTCTTGAACTATTTGAATATTCAGAAGTGTCGTCAATAAAATAAATTACGAAATAATCTTTTTCCTGCGTTTCCATAAGACACTAAAAGGTGTCAGTCTTTCCAATCCTTCCTAGTCCGGTAACATTGTAAATAAAATGTTTCACGTTCCATAATCGCGAGACGACGAGTTCCACATCGTGTAGTTTTGAAAATATTGACCTTTTTAAAATTTCGAAGAATCGAGACTTGTTGAAATTTAAATGCAGACCATTCTATTCATCCGCTGTTGTGAGTACTTTGCGTTTATCCGTGACAATATTTAAATTCACAGTAGAGTGACTGCGACGAGGCAAGCCATAAAAACTGAGCTGCCCGAAGAATGCACCTAATGGCGTATTCTTCGTTAATAAATGAAAGTAGAAGTGAAAGGCGGCAGTTTTTGTGTACGAGTCCATTGTACTTCGCCCAATATTGAAACTGAGAGTCTCTGCGGTTTTCATCGCTTGAATGCCCGTAAAGTCCCTTCAAGAAGAACTTCTCGCAAACGCATCTCGATCACCTGGTGTTGCTTTCATAGTGGAGCATCGACATATTTACGGCCTTTCCAATAAGCCTTGAACCCTCGCTAAGAACTCACATTTACGCAACGGATAAATACTCGTTTCACGCTGTTTTATTCCCCGGTATCGCTCGTTTCCTCCCGATTCATTTCGGAAAGTTGTTTATGCGAGTCCCACAACCTGTGTACCCCTAATGAGGGTAAGACTGTTCGTTACAATGTTTACTCACGGTTGTCTGTTTCCGGAAAAATCTATTGTAGTCTTGCAACGCATTGAAAATAGAATCCTCCGGAGGGTGCACTTCATTTATCTTTTTATTCATCTAACCATTTCTTCGAAAATATTTTATTTGTATTTAAATAGCTGAATGAATACATTTTTTTTTTTTCAAACGTACCGTTACGATATATCTTTTAGCTGAATACCAACGAATTCAAGAATATTTCCGGGCGGGGCCGGGTTGAAATTCCGAACGTCGAATGCTCCGACGGTTTAAAATTCGGAATTTTAATGTTCCGAAATTCAAGATGAGGGCTAATTTGGTACTTTCATCTTCAATGTCCCCATTCTTACCATAAATCATGAAACAGGAAAAGAAGTATTCGGCCCAAATTTACTTGAGTCACGTTCGTCCGTTCGAGCTAGCCAATATATATTGCAACGCGCCATTAACACATTGACGTTAAACGCGAGTCGGGTCACGGACTCGGGAAAGCACTTGGCACGAATCTCAGAATTTTTTATATTGCGCCATAGGATTCCATATAACAAGATTACGCGAAGTTATATCGCTTTCAATGGGGGCTCGCATTATCTTATAGAATTGTACTCGAATACCGATAAAAAGGAAGAGCCCGTTTAGGAATTTAAATATGCACAATCGCTTACGGGAGTGAACCTTGTTTGTGTTGTTTCTTCGGCCTCTGCGCATTATCGCGTTTTTCTGTGTAGGCCTAGAATGGACTAGTTCTCGTTTTCTCAGTGGTATGCAAACACTGCGTAGTCTATGTGTGTAAGCCTGTTTTTCCTTCTCTTGTCTGCAATCCAAATGGTCCGCGCAAATGAGAAACGAGGACGAGAAGGGAGAACATCGCGGTCTTTTGCGAGCGCACATGTACGTGTTACGCACACTCGGGATATTTATCTTTTGTTAGATAGTGCGAGGTAATAATACACAAGGAGCAATGGCAGCACGGAGAATCGGGAGAAACAGGAGAAAGTGTACCATGCGCGGGTTGGTGTTGGGAAGTTTTTAACGGTGCGTGCGTGTGTTGTATGTGTGCTTAGATCTACGCGCGCGTTTATTTATATATATATGTGTGTGTGTGTGTGTGTGTGTGTGTGTGTGTGTGTGTGTGTGTGTGTGTGTGTGTGTGTATATTAGTGGAATTAATTCTAGGGACTTTAAAAAATATTAGGGTTTTTTATACAACGCAGAAAATGTATATTTTGCTACTATCAATTGAACGTACTTTAATGTTTTTATTTTAATCTATTACGTTCTTACTCAATATTTGCCTTCATTAGCCTCTTTCATAAGAATATAATATATAAGTGATTATAACTCATAAATGATCAATAAATTCGAAATTTAAAAAAAATTGAAATGTGCCCCGAATTAATTCCACTAGTGTGTGTGTACGTTCGTGTGTGTGTGTGTGTGTGTGTGTGTGTGTGTGTGTGTGTGTGTGTGTGTGTGTGTGTGTGTGTGTGTGTGTGTGTGTTTGTGTGTGTGTGTGTGTGTGTGTGTGTGTATACACTACCGGTCAAAAGTTTTCGGGCACATCAGATAATTGCAAAACGTTTGATCCCTTTGGGTAACTGCAAAATTATATTAGAATAATATAATTAGTTGTATAGAGCTATATAGAATCTTTGTAAAGTAATAAATGAAACGAATTATATTATTCTAACATTATTTGGCAATTATCAAGTGATCGAATGTTTTGCAACTATCTTAAGGTTCCGAAAACTTTTGACCGGCAGGGTATATATACAGGGTGTTCCTCTTATCTCTGCCAGCTGAAATAACTCGTTGATTATCGACGTCACAAAAAGATGTTCCAGACAAAAGTTGTACGGTGTGAAGGGGGCAAATGCGATCAATTTTTTTTTATTCCGGTGGAGGCGCTGACGCGCAGTGAAAATCAGCTCCACTTTTTTAAATGGAATGGTACATTTTTTTCAACCATCTTGTGGAGCACCTCAAGACGCATAAAATACATTCAGGGGTCGAAGTCGTTCAAGATCATTCAAGGTCAGTATCGATGACACAAATGTAAATATCTCGGATCACTACCAAATATTTATAATAATATTATAATAACTATTATAATATTATTATAAATATATAATATAAATAATTATAATTATAATTATATAAATTATTATAATAACTATCGGTAGTGATCCGAGATATTTAGATTTGTATTTCATTTTAATAGGTGACCTTCCATGACCTTGAACGATTTTGGCCCCCTAATGTTTTTTATGCGGCTTGAGGTGCTTCACAAGATGATTGAAAACAATTGTACCATTCCTTTAAAAAACGTGGAGGTGACCTTCACTGTGCGTCAGCGCCTCCGACAAAAGAAAAAAAAAATTGTCGCATTTGATGGCCCGCTTCACACCGTACAACTTTTGTCTGGAATATTTTTTTGTGACGTCCATAATTACCGAGTTATTTCGGGTGGCAGAGATAAGAGAGACACCCTGTATATACTGCCGGTCAAAAGTTACATATATGATACGTGAATTTAATGGGTCTGCAGAAGCCCAAACAACAGGTCGATTTTCAATATTTTTTCTGGCGAGAGTATTGGAGTGACACGATCGGGAATTTACACAAAATTTATCCTTAGTAGTCACACTTAGCTAGAATCACGTTATAGTCACACTGGGTCCATGGGACGCAGGCGTTTTTAAACTGTTATAAATAATGAAATAATTCATTGAGCGATATGAAAAAAAATAGTGAGGTATAATTTGAACCTTGTTTAATTCAAGGATATAGGTTAGAAATCAAAAATTAAATTTTAAATATGCAAATAAAAAAATTATGCAAAAAAACGTGAAAAATTACTTTTTTTTTTCAAAAATTGCTGTAACTCTTGTAATTATTGACCAAAATAAAAATGGTTTTATAATCTGGAAACAATGTACTTTGAAATAGACATAGCGATTTCTGTGGACTTTTCAAAAAGTATATTTACTTCATCCAACGCAGGTGCGATTTAGAAGGAAAGAATGAAACGCTTACGCATATACAAAAATGTACGTTTTATTGGGAAAAAAAAGTTGTACGGCATCAAAATAATTTGTTTGGGTCCCGTGGATCCAGTGTGACTAATAAGGGTTAATACATCGTCTTGCCGAATTTCGGTTTTAGCATTGAAAATGCTTTCAAAACTGTATATGGATTAAAGTAGGCTGGATATAGGGGTCTGAGTTAGCTGGATGTCATACGAAACCAACGCTACCCCCCCCTCCATTGCCACTGTGTTGTAGTAGAGTGGGAGTAGCTGCGACATGCTGAATGCCTGTGATCGGTTGAAAAATGCCCTCTCCCCACCCAATTCTAATGTCGTTATTAATTTAAAAATCATATTATAACCTATATTACAAACGTACTACAAAAATTATATAACAATTAGTATACAAACAAACCCATCCCAATTATATACCTCAATGTATCAATATTTTTTGAAAAACAATAAAAACTAACTCACATTACTTACATGTACCTGTTTTTTATTGCCCGAAAAATCTGATTACATGTTCAATGCCATGAAATAGTTCCACTTTGTGTAATATCTGTAGTTTTTTTAAATCGAAAAATATTGATAAATATTGAAGTTATTATTATTTAGACTACTACCCATGTAGAGGTTGTCATGAGTTGCCCAATGTTACGATCAGGCCAATATTGGGACCGTCGTATAAGCCAACAAAAGAGAAACAATATTGGCCCATTACTGTTGCGCTCTAAACTGAAAACTGGCACAATATCGGCCCATCCCTAAAGCCTGTCCTGGCCCATCTTTGAAAACTAATAAACAGCCGTGATAGTTAAACTATATTTGCCAATTTAAAAACTGGTAATGCTAAAATACAAGCAATTACATTGGCCCATTGTTGTCCCCTTGTGAATTGAGAACCGGCACAATATCGGCCCATTACTAAAGATTATCCTGGCCCATCTTTCAAAACCAATAAACAGCAGTGATAGTTAAACTAAATTTGCCAATCCTAAAGCTGGCAATCCTAAAATACTGGCTATTAGATTGGCTCATTATTGTCTCGTTCTAAATTTAAAACCGACACAATATCGGCCCATAGTTAAAACCTATCATGGCCCACCTTTTAAATTCATTAAACAGTCGTGATAGATAAACAATATTTGCCAATTTTTAAACTGGTGATGCTGAAGTACTGCCAATTACATTGGCCCATTATTGTTCCGTTACAAATTGAGAACTGGCACAATATCAGCCCATTACTAAAACCTATCCGGGCCCATCTGTTAAAACCAATAAACAGCCGTGATAGTTCATCGAAATTTGCCAATTTTAAATCTGGCAATGCTAAAATACTGGAAATTACATTTAATTAATCCAAGCCCTTTATTGGCTAAGTGGGTCAGACCATACCTGCTTTTATTTTATTTAAGCCTTGGTTTATTCATTATCTGTATATTGTGCCAGACTAGGCAAATAACTGGCACGTCATATATTAATCGTCTTTATTTTGTAGTTCAGTTTTTGCAATCAAGTCTTGGCCTATCGTTGGCATTTGTAAATAACCAACATAAGTAAGTAAAATATGCCAATTTTGAAACCTGTCATATACGCAAATCACAATTTATTTCAAGGTTATTCCATGAAATATGTATCCATAAGGACCAATCTCGGGCCAATCTTGGCCCGATATGGGTTGAATGTTTATCACGCACCCAAACAAACTCACGGCCCAATATTCTAGATAGACCAACCGTGAAGGCCCATCATAGAGCCAGTGGTCAATTTCTACATAGGCCCTCTAAGAGGGCCCACATAGGGCCAAGTGCAATCACCAACATTGGCGCTACATTGAATTAAATCATTGGCCCAATAATTGTTGACTCTGTTGGCCGATTTACCTCATTGGTAAATACTCACGGCTCAATATTCTAGAAAGGCTAACTGTGAAGGCCCGTCCCAGGCCCAACGGTCAATCTCTACATGGGCATCGTTGGTTCCGGCAACGAGGATGATCTGGAATTAAAAAAAAAATCTACGTTCAGTATAATCATAAAGCATTCGTATGTCCGGATATTTTGTTGACATTTTGAAAATTACGGGAATGGCCACCTGTAGAAGAAAATCGTTCGGTTTTCGACAAAAAAACAACTTTATCCATTTGTTATCAACAAATGGGTAAACATAACAAAAAGTCATCCGTCATAGGATAGAAAATGTTATAAACTATGCGCTTTCCGAATTTGACGTGAATGGGACGATTGTCATATACGACTCGCACCCTTTCATGAAACCCAGTGTCGAGGAAAACGCGAAAGAAAAAAGATGGTCATAGCTCGGTTAATTTTTGAAATTTTCACAAAATCCTACGTTGCAAATCAAAGTTAAGACTCTGGTCTATAAAATAATGCAATAAAAAATCGTGTTTTTGACATTTCAAGCTTAAATCGACCCCTTAAAGAGCGCAGTTGTGGCTATGGTGAGAGCTGTAGCGGCGAATAGACTCTTGAGAGAGAGAGAATTTCATAACGTGATACAGCACGAAGTGACCGACATTCCGAGTGCGCGCAGAACGTTGAATTGCGCGCACACATACCTCGACGTGTATCCGTGTACATACACATATGTACACGGATACACGTGCGGTTGTGCGTGTATCTCGAATCTGCTGCTCCCGGATGACATCATTGACCGGCATGCGATTTACAATATGTAAATCCGTCGACAGTTACCGCTGTGTTAGATCGAGATTCGTGAAAAATAAATAATACACAACGACAGCTTATCGTTATTCATCGTAATGAAAAATTAACATTTGAAAGAAAAAAATGTATATTTTGTTAAAAGGCTCGATTTACTTTCGTCTCCACGCTTTATAAAAATTCATTAACGATCATTCCTACGCCCCATCCGGTTTCGAACTCAACTCATATTTGCATTCCATTCGTTCCTTTATTCCCGCTATTGCGCAATTTTTCCGCATAAAATATTACGTCTAATCCGCGGCTGATGATTTATTATACCGAAGAATGTGGTTTTTCACGGCGTTGCCGAAGTTTGAGGAATCATCGCAGTGTGACGGGTAGAAAAGTAGCAGATTTTCGCGATTTTTCTGCGATGGTTGATATACGCACATGAGTCGGATTTTTGTATGTCAAATCGAAGCACTCGTCAAGAATAGAAAATACATTTTTAAACGTTTATTTTTATTTATTTTTAATATATTTTTTTAAGGTTGAAAATGTCTTTGAACAAAAGGGGTCCTCACGGTGTACACGGTTGTGGCTGTAAATATGATCTGAAACAAAATTTGTAAAAAGATTATTAATCAATATGAAAGCCGCTACCTTGCTATGGAGGTTTTTTTTTTAATTGACAAAATGGCGGCGGTTTGAAAATAAAGTATCCAATTGAGCCTATTTTTTCGACAGTTTTTCGTTTAAAAATATGAGGATAAAAAAGCTTCCATAGCAAAATAAAGAACGGCGTGAAGAATGTTGCGTCAACATTTGAGATGGGTAGCTTGAAAACTCTTTCTTTGAGAGTGTACATCGTTTTGGGGCCGGGTTGAAATTCCGAACTTTGAATGATCAGAATGCTGAAAACTCCGAAAGAATACTACCCCGAAAGAATTTTACACGAAAGACCAAAATTCCGAAAATCTGAACACCGTCAAAATAATTCGGCTATTGAAGCGTTAAAAGTTTCAAAATTTTCACTAAATCGCCGAATTATTTCAAGAATTTTTATTTATTAAGGAGTGATTTCTGATCTAGACAAATTTCAAAATTGACGCAAATTCACTTCTTTATAAAAATAAATTCTTGAAAGAATTCGTCGATTTATTGAAAATGTTGAAGCTTTTCAACTTCCATAGTCGAATTATTTTGACGGTGTTCAAATTTTCGGAGTTTTCATATTTCGGGGTAGTATTCCTTCAGAGATTTGAACTTTCTGATCATTCAAAGTTCGGAATTTCAACCCGGCCCCAGCTTGAATTTCGGAATACTGAAATTTGGAACTCTAAACCGTCGGAGCATTCCAAGTTCGGAATTTTAACCCAGCCCCACCTTTTTGAAAAACGTTTCGAGAAAAACGCGTTTAAAGTTTCGAATGCGGAATTTATACATAAATTGTCTACTTACGATCAATCGGCGATGCCAGGTCCATATTTATAACCGCCTGTACTATCCGATAATGCAAAAAAAAAACGATTTTTTGAAAATTTCACACTATGATGATACCTTAAGGCATTAAGATTTAGAATGTCAACATCCTGGTTCTTCGTTCTTCCGCTACACTTTTCCGCTCCTATGAAACGGACCTAGTTCAGTCCCGAGTCAAAATTTTTAGCCTCCTTTGAACCCTCGCAGGACCCATTTCTTTTGTAATACATAAGCCGCCAGCCTCCGTTGCACCTACGAAACCTCATTTGTCGAGTTCAGTGCCATGCAGAGACCTCCTCTTGGCCCAGGGTAGCCTCTGCTAGGCCTCCCAAACCTTCTCTCGACCCCAGTTTCAGTGAAACGTGCAGAGCACAGGCCTCCTTAACCTGCTTTCAGCCTCAAACTGTTGCCTCGACCCCACCTAACCTGATTTCGGCCCAAATTCGATATCTCCTCCATCATCATTCCATTGTGGCCTGGTCGGTAACCCGTTCGATGACGAAAATAATACGAAATTAATAAAAATACATCGTCCCCTTATCAAATTATTAGTGCAATATTAATATGCGAAAACAATCAAATTTTCTCAATATCGATTTATTATTATTTTATAGGCAATTCGTAAAAGAATGCTTGTATATACAGTCTTACTCCAATTCTATCGGATTAATGGGCGTTTTCCTGTCAGAAAAAATCTCACAGGAAAATTCTTTAAAAATGTCAATCTATCCAGTATAAGCTTACGCGACGTTTTTCGTCCTTGACATTTCTTCTTAAACCCTCTAGTTCTTGAGTTACATTGCATTATCTAGAATTAGTCTTTTTTAACAAAAAATGAAATAACATTGCGAAAAAAATCGTACAAAACTTTATAAAAACGCAAATGGAGTTCTTGCTACCCCGTTCAAGTTTATCATGGATAGACGCAACAATTTTTTTTTGCATAAGTCATGCGCCCAATTCTCGATGGTCGAAAAGAAGCCGAAAATCAGTCACGTATAACAGTGCGTACCGGGTCAAAAAGAAAATTATAAAAAAATATTTCAGAAAAGCAATATAAAGCTGAATTTATTCCCGTCAAAGCGCCGTTCGGTAAATTTGGTTATCTTTTTATTTACGAAGCTATGTAACTTTTCGTGCAGCAAGAAATATCGACTATGGTGTATCCAAACTTTTAAGCGACGGTATATATTATATAATACTATATATATATATATATATATATATATATATATATATATATATTATACTCGAAATATGTGGTTGCATTAATATATTCGAATATACACTACCAGTCAAAAGTATTCGGACACTTCAGATAACTGCAAAACTTAATATCACTTTGGATCATTGCAAACTTATGGTAGAATAATAATTATTTTACGAAGATAGTATAAAGCTCTGTATAATTACTTAATTATATAGATCTTTATAATATGTTCGTGAAATAATAAATGAAATAAATTATATTACTCTAACATTATTTGGCAATTATCCAGCGCTCAAAAGTTTTGCGATTATGTGGAGTGTCCGAAAACTTTTGGCTGGCAGTGTAGATCTAAATAACATATAATGTTGATATCTATATGGAACGTTAGGGTGTTAATTATAGCCTACTTCATGTTTTACAGGATTGAAATTGTCGGTTTAGAATTCAACCTCAATCGATTTTTTCTTTATTTTTTCTTTTTGTTTTTGTTCGTTTTGTTTTTTTTGTTTATTCAATAATAAGTTGATAAATGTCGACGGCCGATTACCGTCGATTTTAAATAAGATGTTTGATTTTTCTTTGTTTTCATTTTTAGCACGTCGAAAATTTAAAAACCATTTCCACGTGTATGTATGAAGCATATTTTTATTTTTTCCGCTAAATAATTATAATATTAACTAACCGCGTCTATTTGATTCTTTTTTATTTTAGTTAACTAGATTTTTCATAGAACCAAATTTTTCCTATTGCATTCCATCATTAAAATTATTGATTTCAAAAATGTTTATTTATAGAAAATGAATCTATTTAATATCGTCCAATAACTACATATTTTATTTGATCCTAATAAATCTGTGATTCGGTTTCATCAGTTCAACATCTTCATCTGTTCAAAAAAACAATTTAGTTAAGTTGACTGAATGGGTCTAGTTATTTTTTTTAATTTACCTTAAATAGAATTTTCTTAGAGTTAACCTTTTTTCTATTTGATTGAACTAATGGTCCATCTTTATTGCAACACTCATATAAAAGGAGCGGGGGGTAGAGAAGGTGGAGAGAGAGGAATTTTATATATATGTATATGTATATGTGTGTTTGTTTGAAAAATCTATAGCATGTTATTCGATGAAACTCTCTAATTATCACAATCATATTAACTAATTCACATAGCTTATGTGATACAACAAATAGTTAGATGTATTCATTTGGTCTCTTATGCCATATCAGCGACCAAAATGTTATAAGCATTCGGTAGCATAGGGGCAGCGGAGCGTAGTTATGAGTAGGTAGGACTAGGTTCAAGGCGCATATAGGGCAAATATTTTCTTCGAAAAAAATCATTTCTATAGGCCAGGGAATGACGAATTACGATGAAAAATCCTTGCGGTAAAGCTCTCAATTAAGGAGTTCATTTTATTTTCGATTTATGAAATATTTTATGCATATAGTACACTTAGCTTTACAGTGTACATTGTAAGCAAATAAAGATTAATTGGAATCTCATCTTTATTAATATATATAAATATCTTTGAAAGAAATATGATCGTAGTAGGCTGTGAGACAAGGAAAAGACCTATTTTATTTAAATAGATTCTATATAAATTAATTTTTTTGTTTAGCAGTGTACAGTAGGCCGAAAGGGGGGGAAGTAGGTTCTGCGCGAGCGCTCGCAGTAGGCCGAACTGAGGTTCCGTAGGTTCAATTGTGAACCTCACTGACCTCCTTTGAGTCAAAAAGTCTACTTTCTGCCATGCCGGAGGTTCATCGGAGGCTCTAACGCATGGTACTTTCAAACATTGTACCCTCCTTTAGATACCCAATAATCCGCTCACCCCGATTTCTGCTCGCCTTCATTTTGTGGGTTGAACGCGGCTCGAAAATTTCGACTCGGGGTGTATCCACTTAAAATTCCACGTAATCCACGTAAAATTTGCATCGAAAATGGATTTCCTTTTTACGTTTGACAAGAATTTCTATGGAGAAAAATTGAAAAAGCTCTTTTTAATTTTTCGGTTCCAAAATTGTCCCAATTGCCAATTGTTTCTGCTCGAAGCTATATTCCAAACGTTCCTTTTCAAAGATCATCTTTTTGGGAACCACTTTGAAGCGGTTCGCGGCAACGTGAACCTTTAAATTTACAATTCTTTTTTTGGCCTACAGCATCAACGCTTCGACTTGATCCTTCCACATCAACTTCTTTCACTTCTATACCGAGCTATGACGCATTGTGCCACTTTTACGCGGTCCACCGCTCGCCCAATCAATATATTTTATTTTATTTTAATAAAACCCACGCCACTACCTAAGTCACGTTCGCGCGTCACCAGCGCGACCAACGCTTCCCCCGTTTGCGCGACATTTTATTAAATTTTACATACTTCCCTCGAGTTTCCCGCGACTTGTGTCGAGGATTTCATTCATGAATAATGCTGTGTCGATCGCTGCGAAAATTCTTCATTAGAAAGGCGCATGTGCGTCTCGTGCGGTGGATAGATGTGACGAAATTTTGGGAGCCGAACATATATTTTTCTCGAAGTACAAGTTTGTTTGTTATTCAAGTCGTATGGGGGCTTGAGGGAGGACACCACTGTGGCGGGCCGAAAAGAGGTCGTTTTTCGGAATTTTTTCGTCTACTATATTAGTCATTTGGGATTTAGAAAAAAATGGTATGTCATTCAGCATACAATGAACTTATTTCGTGTAAATATGTATTTTGAAAAATTAAAAATTAACATTTTTATTGAGGTATAAAAAATGTGGTCCAACGGCCGGATCGATAACTTCACAAGGGTTGGTCTGAAAAATTAAAATTAAAATGTGTTACGATATATTTATATACATGGAGTTTTCACTATACGAAGCCGTTTTTCGAAAAAAAAATCTCCCAAAATGGCAGTTGTTAAAAAAAAGTGTAATTTTGGCGAAATTTTTACTCTTATTCGGGGTTTTTTAGTTTTTTTTTTCTTAAATAAAAAATCTGACAATTATAGCTAGAGTTATAATTCCGGCCAGGTCCACAAATGTCGTTTTGAGAAAAACGCGATTGAAATTATTAGCAGATATACGTGAACCGTTGAGCTATCTGATCTCACTAAATCCTCTCTAACTTGATCGATTTTTAATATTGTGACTTGAATTTTTTTCACATATTTTTGAATAAGTATACTTTGAGAAAATGCAAAAATATCGATTTTTTACCCGTCACAGTGATTTCTCTTAAGTGATAAGGATATTTTCAAAATCGATCCTCGTCGAACGTTTTGTTTTGTTCGGTGATAGCTCGGTCTTTTTTATCGAAAGTGCCCATTGGGAGAAGAATCCTTTCAAGAAACTAATTGTCTTAGGCAACGGCACATACAGGTTGTCCCTTTTCTACTTCACGCGCCAAATAAATCGCGAATGCGTGTCGTACAAAAAAATTAATACGTTTCGAGCAAATTCAATGGAGATATTAATAAAGAAATCCGTTTAACGTTTGCCCTCTGGTGAGGGTAAATCTTTTGCAAGAAAAGTTCTTTTCCTCGACTTTATTTTCGCGATTGGGCTGTGCAATTAAGATATCATCACAGTGTACAGGAGCAAAAAATAGCTGATTTTCGCGATCTTTTTTTCGATTTTTAAAATACGCTAATCACTCTGATTTTTTATGTCAAATCAAAGCACTCGTCAAGAACAGAAAATAATGTTTTTAACGTTTATTTTTATTTTTTTACTCTTTTACATTTTTTTCAACGGTCGAAAATGTTTTAAAAAAAAACGAGTCGTCACGGTGGAAGACTTGTGCCGTAAAGGTTGTGGCCGTAAATATTATCTGAAACAAAATTTGTAAAAAGATAATTAATCACTATGAAAGCTCAAGATCAGTATCTTGCTTATGGAGGTTTGCTATGGAGGTTTTTTTAAATCAAATTTGACAAAACGGCGGCGGTTTAAAAAAAAAAGTATCGAACTTAGCCTATCTTTTCGACGGTTTCTCGTTAGAAAAAAATTAAGATTAAAAAAAAACGCTTCCACCGCAAGCTAAAAAATGGCGTGAAGAAAGTTGTGTCAAAATTTGCGACGGATAGTTTGAAAACTCTTCCTTTGAGAGTGTGTACCCTTTTGAAAAATGATATTGAAGTTCGAATCATTTTGGCTGCAACGAAAATATTTTTTTTTCATACTGCCTTGTTCTTTTCTGGTGAATTCAAGCTACGAAAATCACGGAAACATTTTTGAGGCTCCTTGTTCGAAATCTATAAGCAAAACCCGCGAAAAATATTTTATAGAATAATAATAATAAAGAAAGGGAAAAAATCAACAAGAATTTTCGTTGCATTCCAACGATGCAAACTTCAACGCCATTTTGAAAAACGACTTTTCGAGAAAAACGCGTTCGTCCGCGCAGCTCGAATCCCTTTTTCTGATCAAGGCTGTAGCAACCAGAATAATTCGTAGTTCGCTCCAAAAAATGAACAGCTTGTTTATAACCGTCTATACTATCGGATAGCGCGAAGAATCGATTTTTTTTTCAAAATTTTACACTGTGATTGTTCCCTTAACCCTTAATAGTCACACTGAGTCCACGGGACACAAACAAATTATTTTCACGCCGTACAACTTTTTTTCCAATAAAACATACATTTTTTTATACGCGTAAAAGTTTCATTCTTTCCTTCCAAATCGCACCTGCGTTGGATGAAATAAATATACTTTTTGAAAAGTCCACAGTTCAAAGTACATTGTTTCCAGATTATAAATTCATTTTTTTTTGTCAATAATTACAAGAGTTACAGCGTTTTTTGTAAAAAAAATTATTTTTCACATTTTTTTGCTACATTTTTTTTGCATTATTAAAATTTAATTTTTGTTTTCTAACCAAAATCCTTTTATTTAACAAGGTTCAAATTATACCTCATTATTTTTTTTCATATCGCTAAATGCATTATTTCATTATTTATGACAATTGAAAAACGCATGGGTCCCATGGACCCAGTATGACTATAACGTGATTCTAGTCAAGTGTGACTACTGAGGGTTAAAATCGTCTGTTTACATTCAAATCTCGTCGTATCGTATCGTAGATCGAAAAACTCTGTTCCACGCTTAAAAACTGTATTCTCGATTCGGGAACATTGTTTTTAGCGGCGAATTCCAGAGTTGAAAAGATTTTTCATTCGTGCGCGACACAGTATGGGGTATACACCTTCGCTTCTCGTCTCGCGGGGCGCGATCGCGGCCGAGTGCGCGTTGCGGAATTCACTTTCACGTTCACACGCTCGGACGACGAGAACTTTTTTGTCAACCGTCTCGAGAACGATCGCGAAACTCGGGCGACCTCGTCGCGACCGCCCCCTCCCCCCCCCTCTCTCTCTCTCTCTCTCTCACGATGCATACGTAGGTGCCCTAACCTCTTTATTTCACTCTCTTTCGTTCTCGATGCATTGTGCTCGCTTTTATATTTCCCGAGGACTCTCGAAAGGAGCGGGCGCGTGGAGCTCGATCGATACGCGTTGCAATAAACGATATGAAAGAATCACGTGTACCAAACCGGATCTATACGGCGGAGGTACCGAAGAAGCAAAAAAAAAACGAAAAACAAAAAACGCATCGACAGGTTTACCTCACTGCCGGGGCTTGCCCATATTTTTCTTGCCCCGATAAATCGTGTACAGAGTTAACGAACGATCGATTCAGATTCACTTCCGGGTGCCGGATGTTCGCGCGATTCGAACGTAATTTTTTTCGGCCGTTTTTCGCGTCCAAGAGCGACGCGCGAAGGACATTGCGGGTAAGGTTCCGACCCCCCCCCCCCCCCCCCCCACACCGCGATTGATACATACATACCACACTAGTGCGATTTGGGATTCTGCATTTCCGAAGGACTATTATTATCGCATGAATAATCAAAAAGTATTCGAATGCGAAAAATAGTATTATATTATTAGTATTATTTGTGTATATTATTATTATATAGTATATAGTATAATTTGCATGTGAAGCATTCTTCATCAGCTGGGCCACTTTTTTTCAACCTCTGCAATTTTTTTTTTCAAAATCTGCCAGTTTAAAATATTAGTCAAAAGGAATGTCTGTGATTTTTTTAAAATTTTTTAGGTGTCCATTCAGGATTTTCAATTTTTCATCACGAACACTGTACCCGAAAAAATATTCTTCAAACAAAAAGAAAACATTAGGATAAAAACTTTTTATTTGTTCCGCTTTATCGAAAAAAATCAAAATTATAATTTATCTGCATTGAGAAAATTGGAATTTGGCAAAAAATATGAGAATGACATTTTTTAAAACCTAATATAACACTTTCGATTTCGGTACAAATTTTACATGATGTCTGTCATCGGGTAAAGAGTCTGCGAAAAAAAATTCAGAATGGTACCTGCGATGGTTGGGATGGAAAAAAATAAAAACCCTGCGAAAACTCATAACCGCATATATGCGGTTATAAAAACCCTGCGAAAACTCATAACCGCATATATGCGGTTATAAAAACCCTGTGAAAACTCATATTTTATAACCGCATATATGCGGTTATAAAAACCCTGCGAAATCTCATTAAAAAATTGAAACCCTGCGAAATCTCATAAAAAATTAAAACCCTGCGAAATCTCATAAAAAATTAAAATCCTGCGAAATCTCATAACCGCATATATGCGGTCATAACCGCATATATGCGGTTATGAGATTTCGCAGGGTTTTCATTTTTTTTCATCCTAACCATTGCAGGTACCATTCTGAATTTTTTTCCGTAGACTCTTTACCCAATGACACACATCCTGTAAAATTTATACCGAAATCGAACGTGTGTAATTGTATTTAAAAAAAATGTTATTCTCATTTTTTTGCCAAATTTCAATTTTTTCAATGCAGAACAATTATGATTTTGATTTTTTTTCGATAAAGCGGAAAAAATTAAGTTTTCATTCTTGTGTTTTTTTTTGTTTGATGAATACTTTCACAGACGTTCCTTTTGACTAATATTTCAATGGGCGAATTTTGAAAAAAATTGGAGAGGTTGAAAAAAAGTAGCCCAGTTGATGAAGAATGCCTCATATATTATAGTTATATAATATATAGAGAATATATTATTAGTATTATTAATTCGTGAAAATCAAAACAAAAATTTACAGAGAGTCACGAACGAGACATTTTACGTCGTGCAAATTTGCACTTGTGCGGTAACCACGGTTTAAAAAAATTCTTTTGAATTCAATATCTCGACAAATATTGCAAGTCGCCAAGAATCCCTTTAAGGGTTGTCTTAAAATATTAAACGGAAGGTTTGTGCAAAATTTCAGCTCGATCCGGCGAAAGCGGCAGAGGGGGGGGGGGGGGGTGTCCGAGTCTAATCTGACATTTCGACCGAGGGCCATACACGCGCTCGATCGGCGCTTGTGATATGCCACGCCGCCGGCTGTATCCGCGATCTCGCGCGTCACCACTCGTCCCAACGGCGGCTCCCCGATATATTTATAGAAGGCGAAGGTGAAAATAAAAAAGATGAAATACTAAAAAAAAAATACAAACATTGTCGAAACGCGCGAGCATGGAAAACAAAAACGACAGACGCGAGGGTCGACACCACACGTGGCGTACGTTGTTGGGCAATGTTTTTCGATCCTGCGTTGCGCAACGCGCGTGTCTACCGATGGAATTTACGCGTGTTTGACTCGTTGCTCTCACCTGAAAATAACGCGGTGACTCGTTCACTTCGCCGAGCGAGGAAAATAAAAACAAAACTCAACGCGTCTTGTTTTTCATCGTTGACGGCTGGTACTTCCGGAAACGACGAGATTGTCACCCTAAACTGAATTCGACGCGAGTGTGGCGGCGGGAGGCGACAAGTTTTTCGACGGAAATAGACACGAAGGTGTGAAGGAAAACAAAAATGGAACGATCGAAAGGTAGCTTCAAATTGAGATCGGGCCCGGAGACATCGCGAGCCTTCGAAAGCGTCGGGGAAGTGCTTAATGATAACCGGAAGCTGTCAGTCCGCGACAGACACACGCGGCGAAGAAAAATGCAGGAGGAGGCGCCGCACGCGCCTGCGACTCGTCATTCCCCCCTCCCCCCATGATCATTGTGAAATTTTGTGCCCACACGAGCCTTCGACATTCTGACGTGAATGTCGCTCACGCGCTTCGCCCCCCCGTGATATAATAGCTCGCTCGAACGAACAAGTGCCTCGCGTGCGAATCCCCCCCCCCCCCCATCGTTGTTTCCTTCGACCGTCCTACTAACAAACCTGATGACGTTGAAATTTACATCGTTCGAATGCAACGGATTTTTTTCTTCACTTTTCATTGCTTCATTTTTATGCTTATCCGAAGCCTTATTTTTTTTGCAAATTGACGACTCAAATCTCCGATAAGTAAACGTAAAAACGTTTGGGTGATTCTCAGTGTCGAACAAAATTCGAAGAATGATGAAAAAATTGATTATCGTTGCGGTCCAACGAAATGTTACGAAGTTGAACCAAGTTTGATGATGGTGGACTTCAGCATCATCGAACACACGATTTGCCCGCATTTTTTGAATATCGCTTTTGCCGAGCTCGAACAGTGCAGGAAATGTGGATAGTCGGCGCCCTGCACTGCATTAACTAGGCGTGTTTGACGTGTGTTCAAAGTATGTAGAAGTAACGCAACGTAAAGGTTGGACACGCGTTGCCATGTTGATTCTAAACACTTATGCATTTGGTAACACGTTATGCGTTACAATTACACACGTAATGCGTTAAAATTACACACGTGAGTGTGCAATTTTTACGCGTTAAATTATTACACACCGTCGTAGTTGTCCCTATCAATAACACGCTTATTGGAACACACATTAAGCGTGTAGAATCAACATACAAGACGTATATTTACACAGATTGGACCAAACAACACACGTCGATAGCAACACACGAGCACAAATAACACGGGAAAAAGCAACACAGTTTAAGTGTGTTAATTGCGAGTTATTAATCACAGGTTTAAAAATCACCTGGTTACGGCATCACGTGAAACTCATTAGTTGATTTGACATCGATTGATTGACCGGTTAATTGAAGACCACATTTGGCCTCAACTTTTTGTTTCACTTATAGATGATTTTTGAGTTTGTCACGTGGAAGAACCTGAAATTGGAATCTATTTCTCAAAACTCGATAGCTGCATTGAATCTTAGCGATGTATTTTTGTTTCGAAGCCATCACCGACAAGCAAAACGCGACCGTCATCGTGAAGCTGTATGAGAACCTGGCCTATGCGAAGACAAGAAAAACAGTGATACCTCTCATAAATACTACTGAGTAATATATAAGTGCTGTTGAGTTCAGTTCAATAAATGCATATATTTTGACGATAAAAAACTTCTGTTATTCAATTTATTATTTCGACGCATCCCGACTATATACAGTACTGCATAAAGAAATCTGTTCTTTTTACACACCTTGAGTTTGTAAATCACTGTGGACACTTTTTCACACATATTAAAGCGTGTAGGGAAATAACACACGTAAGTGTATTGCTTGAACGCCTCTATCCGTGTTATTTTCACACTGTTATTTTTCACACACGTTAAAACGTGTCTACAGCTATTTACACACCTAAAGTATGTAAAAGCAACACATTTGTTTTTGCAGTGTATGCACTCCGTGAACAACCGACGAGTCCTACTTCAGTATCAAGCGCGTTAACACGGTCAAAAACATTTTTCCGTCAAAGATTTTCAGCCGTCCGCGTCTCGG